>PVKC010036347.1:0-13546 GCA_004027635.1 Crocidura indochinensis
ACACTGAAGGACAGCCTTGTAAAGAGATGAGGTAATATAAAAGAACCATCAATTGTAAGTGAAGTAATTATCACTTACTATTTTTGTGGTTTCTCATTTATATTCTTATATATTCCTCATTGTTTTGTTAAGTCTATTTGGGTTTCTTCTGTATGCCATTGTGGTCCCTCAAATTCAATTATTGTCTTCAAATGACACTTTTATCTGGTTCAAAGAACCAAGTTCAAAAAGAGATAGAAAATAGGCTTATCAGAATGTAAGTAAAAGCAACAAAAGCTTCTGCTCTGGCCATTATGTTCTTATTCCTTTAACCACTGCCCTTTCTGGGCCAGAAAAAGCTTTTCTCTCCTAGAGAAAATAATTTAAAAATAATGTTGTCTAAAGTATTTGATGTGTCTATCAGACTGATAACTCAAAAACCAAATCAGCCATTGGTTGAACCCCATTATTAATAAATTAGTATGTAATTTCACTCCTTAAATAGGCAGGTCCATGACTTTTGGCAACAGAAAACAGTTATGGATGATAGTTTTTCATCTATGTGTCTTAAAGATTTAAGGGGGAGAAATATCTAAGAAGGGTGTTACAGTCAAATAGATAAGGGGCTGTGGTGATGCGTTTCGAAGAAATAGTACAAATAAGAAGAAAATGCTTAACCCTGAGTTAGCCCAGTCATGAGGAATAACTTCAGTTGAGATAAAAATTCTGAGCTCTTTGGAGATGCAGAAAGTGAGGCCACACAAAGAGAAGGAAGTTGACATCCTATCTGGGGGTGGCAATTGGAGAATCCAATGGTTCAGATAACAATATGAAAGGACCATCAGAAGACCATCAGAGATTATTAGGTGATCATCAGGAACCATTTTGGGACCTGAGGAAAGCGAGCACCAAGGACCATAGGAGACCATCATGGACAATTGTCAGCCATCAAAAGACCATCAGATACCTCAGAAGACCATTTGGAACATTAGGAGCACATCAAGGGCCATAAATTACCATAAAACACCAGAGAAGATCATCAGGGACTATAGATACCATCAAGAATGATCAGGAGACCATCAGGGGCAATCAGAAGACTATCAGAGACAATTTGGAGACAACTAGTGATTATCAGGGATCATCAAAGACCAACAGGTAGATAATCAATGATAATCAATCATCATAGGACCATCAGGGATTATTAGAAGACCATCCAGTACCATCAGGAGACCATTAGGGACCATCAAGAGATCCTCAGGGACAATCAAGGTTTTCCTAGAATTTCCTGATTAATTTACACAAATGCAGAGAATCCATATAAAGCAGATTACTGAAATTTTATGACCCCCCAATTCATTCTCTGCCTTTCACATTATGTAGAAACTCTTATCCTCCCTTGTACCCATACAACACTTCCACTTCTCTTATATTTCTCTAAGTAAATTTCTTATAATAAAAACAACTTTGTTTCACTAAAAAAAGCATCAAGGATTTATTGACATCAGTCAATCATTAAATATCCCTTGTAGATATAAGAAATGCAGTGAATTATTTTTATAGAAGCTTTAAGGATGATGTCCTTGTTCTGATTTATGAACCAGAACTAAGAATAAACTTAAGCATGAACCAATATCGGCTCTGTAGGAGCAACTGTCAACTTGTGAGCAAATTGAGAATTCATAGGTAGACAATTCAAGGAAGAGCTGGAAGATAAAGAAATAGAGTTCCTTGATGCTGTTAAAGTCCCTACCTCAGGTTGGCACCAGCCTGCTTACGACCAGTTAGCTTTGTGAATTCCGAATGAACTGTTTGTCTAACTTGTATCCCCTTGGCCTTTAATTCATTCCAACAGAAACTTCCTAACTAGAAAAAAACCGATGAGTTCTTTGGTCTCTCATGCTAATGATAGACTAAAAACGCCTGCTTTTAATTACAATTCAAATTTTACCAAAGTTTTATTGAGATCAAGTCTTCAAGAATATTTTCAAAAGAAAGAAAAGAAAAAGAAAGAAGAAAGAAGAAAAGAAGAAAGAGAAGAAAGAATGAATGAAAGAAGAAAGAGAGAGAAAGAAAGAAGGAAGGAAAAAGAAAAAAGAAAGAAAGAAAAGAAAAAAGAAAGAAAAAGAGAAGAAAGAAAGAATGAAGGAAAGAAAAACAAAAGAAAGAAAGAAAGAGAAGAAAGAAAGAAAGAAAGAGGAAGAAAGAAAAGAAAGAAAGAAAGAAACAAAAAGAAAGAAAGAAAGAGAAGGAAGGAAAGAAAGAAAGAGAAAGAAAGAAAGAAAAAGAAAGAAAAAGAAAGAAAGAAGAAAGAAGAAAGAAAGAAAGAAAGAAAGAAAGAAAGAAAGAAAGAAAGAAAGAAAGAAAGAGAGAAAGAAAGAGAGAAAGAAAAAGTGGTTTCAAAAAAGAAGTAGAGAAAGAGTCCTGGAGCATCATGTTGCATTAACCAAAGAAACCCTGCATTTGGCTTTTCTGCAGTTAGGCAAATTTGTGAGCTTCCATTTCAGACCATGCATTTTTGGTTGAAAGTAAATAGGAAATTTTAGCGAATATTGATTTTTATTTTTGGTTTTTGGGTCACACTCAGCAGCGCTCAGAGGTTACTCAGGGCTCTGCATTCAGAAATTACTCTGCGGGCTCAGGGGACCATATGGGGTGCCAGGATTCGAACCGTCAATCCTGGAATAACTGCGTGCAAGGGCAAATGCCCCACTGCAGTGCATTCTCTTCAGCCTGAGAATATTGGTATTTTAAGGCAATTTGTATTTCTCAGTTTTATACAAATCAACCATAATGTAATAAACCTGTGTTTTATGAAATGTTTTCTTAATACAAATAATATTATGCAGGGGTCATGAAATTAATAGACAGTTGATGACGTCTTTTAACTTTCATTGTTCAGTGTTTTATATTTATTCATTCAGTGAAAACTAAATGCTATAATCTTTTCACATAATTTGAATATTACAGAACATTTTGTTTATTAATTAGACCAAATAATATTTTGTTTACTAATTAAACCAAATAATATTTTGTTTATTAATTTGACCAAAACATATTTTCCTAGTGAACATTACCATTAATGGAATTTGATTATTTTATAAAAGTTGCATAAAATAATAAGCTAAGTTAAAGATTACATTAATCTTTAATCATGAAGGGAGTATAAATATGCCCTGTACTTGCTAGTGTCTATCAAAAAGATTATTGTTAGGAAAAAGAAAATAATTTGGCCACCAAACTCCCAGAAGTGAAAAGAATAAAGTATGCCAGAATAATGTATGCTTTGCCTTTAAAATAAAAAAGCAATTTTAAAGAGTGTTTTTCAGTGCTAGGTTCATACATACTTAATATTAATACTCATAGTTATACAATAATTAATTAAAATCACCATTTTGTTAATATAATTATGATAGTAAAACTCTAGAGTATTCAATAATAAATTAGTAATCAATAAATGTATTCCTTTATTGTAATTAAATTTAGCATTGAAATAATTTTAGACTTATTCTATACAGGGATTTTCCAATTTTATCAGTATTTAAGCATGAATACATAATTAATAATATTAAAATAAATCTATTTAGATATTTTTCTAGTTTGCAAACGCAAATATTTTGAATAATACTATGTCCCAAGAAAAACAAACAGTAAACAATATAACTTATTATTTCTGACATTATATCATAGTTAAATATAATGCTTATAAATTCAAATATTTGTGACTTAAACTGGCATGGGCCCGGGAGATAGCATGGAGGTAAGGTGTTTGCCTTTCATGCAAAAGGTCATCGGTTCGAATCCCGGTGCCCCATATGGTCCCCCGTGCCTGCCAGGAGCAATTTCTGAGCATGGAGCCAGGAGTAACCCCTGAGCACTGCTGGGTGTGACCCAAAAAAAAAAAACCCAAAAAAAAAAAAAACTGGCAAATTATCTTAAATAGGCTTTTTAAGGGAAACATATGTTATGCTTATTAATAGCCTAAATGAAAAATAGCCAATTATTTAACATATTCCTTGTATAAGAGTAAAAGAGACAAACACTTTGGTGTAGATAAAATAATCTTAAATAAATAAATATTATTTTGTTAACTTAATTTTTGGTGTTTTGGAACACATTCTCCAGGAAAGTTGTCAATACTATTTGTATGTCCTTTTCTGTTAGTCAATTCTATTTTTTTGAGATCTACAAAGTAGTGGTGTTAGAATATGATAAGGTAATGAAAGCTTTCTTTGACTTCCCAAAAATATAAAACTCAAGAATTTTGGGATTGTTTTAAATACACTGAAACCATGGATCAACAGCAGTGTCTTAAAATGCTAAAAATGCGTAAACAAATTTGTTCTTATGCTGCTGTGTAAGTACCTGCTAGGGTAGACAATATATTACAAATAGATTTGATTTACTTTCAACAGATGTATTTTTTTTAACCAGTAACCACAGCAACAGTTGGCTGGACATCTGTCCATGACAATTGGCTTGAAATAGCAAACTCATTTCTCAAAGAGCTCCAAGAGCTCTTTGATTCTATTGCTATTCACTCCCATGGACCAATGGGAGTTCTCTACATTTTTCACAGGTTACATTATCTAAACACATTGCTCTGTGTTAAAAAACAGAAATTTAACCCTGTTCTTTCTCAATATTTGGATTATTTCTACAGTATTAACTTGGCAAATAGATGACATAGGAACAAGTGCTAGAAGAGAGAGAAAATATTATTAAAAGAAGTCATGAATATGATAGAATTAAATCTCCCTCTGGCTCCTGTGAGGTCCCCAGTTGATCATATTTTGACACTGGTTTGGATTTAGAGCATGAAATTGGACTATTGCTAATTTTCATTTTTTCCCCATAGGTTCACTCCTGATTCTGATTTTATAGTCATTAAGAAACTTTGCATGTTATGCCCAAAGGCAGCAGACATTGAAAATGATCTTTGGAAGGAAGCTTACCACAGAGAGGAGGAAATGAAGAGGTATTAGAGGTGGAGCATTAGGACAATGAGGAGAGGAAACATTCTCTGGGGGAGGTAGGTGTGGTCCTAAGACATGACATGCATGAAACCCTACCATTAATACTTGTAAAGCATGGTACCCAAAATAAATTTTAAAAATTAAAATGACCTTATTTTAATTTTTTTCAGGTAACCACTCACTTGCAGAAAAGCAATTGCCACTGCTGCTATAGAACCCTAGATTCATTTTGTAAATAAAATCTTTTCTAGGATATGAGTCTATCTCTATTTTCAGCATCTTTCGGGTTACAACTAGAATAATAGTTAGTCATAGCATTTAAAGTATAGTACAGTACAAATGGCCTCTTATTATTACAAAATCAAAGTGACTTTTTTTGTTGATTCTCTATAGTTATACTATATATTTTGGTTTTGCAAGGCAGACTGTTTTCTATTTCCAAGAAAGACAGAAGACAAAACAGAAGTTGAAGATGAGCGAAGAAATAGTGGCAAAAATAAGTGAGTGACATTGAGGAAGCAACGGTATTGGACATTCTAGAATTCAATGCAAAATTGAGACATGAATAGGGTCATTATTCAGTATAAAAGCAAAGCAATAAAAAGCTTTATGGGATTGAGAAATAAGATCACTTGAGGTTAAATCTTGATACTTCTCTGTGCATATGTCTAAGAAACTTGTTAAAAAATCTGATTCTCAAAAAAATCCGATTCTCAATATGTATCCTGCACATTGTTTTATATATATAAATGTGCAGGATACATATTGAGAATCGGATTTTTTTGAGAATCAGATTTTTTAACAAGTTTCTTAGACATATGCACAGAGAAGTATCAAGATTTAACCTCAAGTGATCTTATTTTTGTTGTTGTTATATATATATATATATATATATATAACAACAACAAAACAACAACAACAAAGAAGTCAAAATTACATGTATTCAAAATAATGCAACTTAGGGTTAGAAGCATCACTGAAAAGGCTGGAGCACATGCTGAGAGTGAGGGAAGCTAGGTTATATCTGCAGTACCACTTATCCCTGAGCACCTTCAGGTAAAGACTCCAAATAATGACCCCTAATAAGCCTTCCCAAACCTCCAAGGTAATGCAATTGATATACTCAAAGAAGTACTGTTTTGCCTACTAGACTGAAAAACTGTACTTTTCCTAAAAATAGCAATCAGAATTGAACAGGAGAGCACTATTATTGTTACTCAAATTCAAATTTATTGTAAATGTGTCCTATAAACAGCTATAAATGCACCTGTGTCTATTTTGGACATTTGAGCATTGCATAAACTTAGAAGTAAACATCCAATAATAGACAAAAGGAATTATATTTATGACATAAATTATTATGTATTTCACAAATCAAACCAAATGCTCTTACTTTTTTAATTTTTAATAATTTTTGTTGTGATCAAAGTGAATTACGAGTCTTTCACAATAATATTTAAGGTACATAGTGACAATGAATTAGGGCCATTCCACCACCAGTGTTATCATCCCTCCATCATTGTTCCAAGCATGCATCTCATACCTCCCCCCTTTGTCCCATGGACAGCTGATATAACAAGTCTCCTTTGTTTATAGTTTGTTGTAGATTGGGTATCAATTCTGGTATCGTTGACTTTGGATTTGGTGCTTAAGTCTAATCATATTTATTTTCATTCAATATTCATATGCCTGGTTGCTCCTGGTACCATTCATCCATTTATTTTCCCCCTCAATTTATGAGGGAGAACAAAATGATCCAAGTTCTGTGGTTCTGTGTGTGGTGCTACCTGCCCAGAGCTGTCCTCTATCCTGCAGCTTCTCCAAATGTCCTTTTTTAAAATAAAAAAAAGTTTATAAATAGGGCTGGAGTGATACACAGTGAGTAGGGCATATGCTTTGCATGTGGTTGACCCTGGTTCAATTCCTGGCATTCCATATGGTCCACTAAGCCTGCCAGGAGATATTTCTGAAACAAGAGCCAGAAGTAACCTTGGATCACTGCTGGGTGTGGCCCAAAAAGCCAAAAAAAAGTTTATTATCCTGAATGATCATTAGAGATAAAAATTGAAGTACATATTAATCGATGAATGTCTTTATAATGCGTACATTAACTTCTTTGTAGTTTGTATTCATAAATTGCTAAAGTAATACATCATTTTATGAGATATAATTAAAATTACATTACCCAATTGATGAAAAAGAAGAAATAAAAAGAAAAAAACCAAAACAAAACAAGCGAAGACAAAAAACACAGCAGCAACTAAAAAAACAACAAAACAATTCCAAGAAAGAAAAAAAAAAGGAAGGGAGGCTAGTGTGGCAAGGAATTTTTTTTTTCTTTTTTGCATAGGCACAGTAAGTGTTGGGGAAATTAGAAAGTAAATTCCCTTGGCCTGAGAGATAGATGGATTCTCCACCCTGAAGCATACTGTCATAGGAATAACTACAGGCTCCGGATATACTAATTGTCTAACTCTAAGGTCTTTTATTGGTGCCAGGAAACATTCTGCTCAGTGTGGCTGTCAAAATCAGTTTGTAATTAGAAATCCTGGTATACACAGGTCATAGTATGGAGTCTAGAATAGGGTCTTTCTTAGTGGACCCAGACGTTCTGCTCCATCTATGTTGTTGTTATCAGTCTTCTGTAATTAGTGGTCTTGGTTTTTGCACAGATCCTAGGACAGAGTCTAAGGTAGTCTTTTCTTATGGTTCCAGAAGTTCTGGCCAGTCACAGTTGTCATAGTCAGACCTCTGGAATTAGAGATCTTGGTTTTTACACAAATCCTAGGCCAAAGCCTAGGCTAGAGTCTTTCTTTTGGGTCCCAGAAAAATTTCTGCTCAGTCACAGTTGTCAAAATCAGTCTTCAATCTTCTGTAATTTGTGAGCTTTGGTTTTGCACAGATCAAAGGATGGAGTGTCTTCCGATTTCATCTTACCATTATGTATTGAGGTAGGACAGTCTGCTCTTAGATCAAGTTGTTATTTTCTCTTTATCGGGGTGTCATATCAACCTGGCACAAGTTGGTGCAGGAGTACTTTTAGGCACTCCCAGAGTGTGTTTGATTCCTAGTGCTGTTGCCGGGAACTATATCAGTTCTACCATTGGGATCTGGGGTTCAGGGTTGGACAGTCACTGTCTGATCACATGGAGTCTAAGTTGAGCCCCATGACAAATGTTCATGGTGTTAGGTGCCCCTGTGTTAAAAAAAAATTATGGGTTCTTATCCATAGTAGATACAAGCTTATTTCTATAATAAGATTTTCCCTTTTTTAATATGCCTATGCAAAAGGGAAAGGTGCCATATTTTATTGCTGGCGCTTTTGGAGGTAAGAATGACAGGCTATAGTGATGGCTAACCTTTTTGAGCCCAAGTGCCCAAACTTCCACATAATGCCCAGTCCTTCCAATGGCCAGTCCAGCCCTGTTGCCAGCTGAGCTGCAGAGCAGACACCGGCACACTTGACTCCAGCCATGCCACACATCTTAATTGCAGAACACTTCCCATGTGCCAGCTGCAAGGCCTTTGTGTGCTACCGTTGGCACCAGTGCCATAGGTTCACCAACGAGGGATCTCTGTGCCCTGGTTTTGACCTGAGCTTTTACACCAAGCAAGACTTTTTCTTCTAAAATTTCATATCAGGGCCGGGCGGTGGCGCTGCAGGTAAGGTGCCTGCCTTACCTCGCTAGTCTTGGACGGACCACGGTTCGATCCCCCGGTTCCCATATGGTCCCCCGTGCCTGCCAGGAGCGACTTCTGAGCGCATAGCCAGGAGTAACCCCTGAGCGTCACTGGGTGTGGCCCCCCAAAAAAAATTTCATATCAAGCAGAACAAAAACAAGTGAAATTAAAATATATATGCATATTTAAAAAAGTGGGGATGGAGGAGACTAACTTTACCTTGTGAAATAAACACAGTAAGAGGTATAACTACTGAGGTAATAAACATACAAAGAAAATATAGATATTTCCATTAATTCTTTTGAGATATTCTTGGGAGAGAGCGAGATCCAGGGCAGATTTTTATCCCACACCATGGTCTTATCGGGTTTGAGAAGTGATTTGCAGCAGTAAGTGATCAGGTAGTGTCCTTGACCTGAGGGTTCTTCTGGATCTAAATTTGGTAGCATCCAACAGTCCACATTTAGGGGAGGGTGTGAGAAGAAGGGCTACATAGAATGACTAATTTGGAGTGGTGGTTGCAGCTTCTTGCTAGAGCATGAGATGTGGGATGGAGTAGGTGTCTTTTTGCTTTAGGAGCTGGGTGGTGGCTTGTTGGGACTGGAAGTCGGTCTTGCTACCTAATGAGTTAAGAACTGAAGGTAAAGAGCATTGAATAGGGTGAGATAATGGATCAGGTTTGGGTGAACAAGGGGATAAAAGGAGTTCTGAAGGGGGAGGAGGAAGGATAATAAAAGGGGCTATATACAACGTAGGCATGCATTGTCTACATTATAGATTGGGTAGACATAGAGGAGTCCACTATATACAAACTCATGCCCATTATAGACAGACAGACATTAGAGATCTATTCATAAGTTGTTGTTGGAAGTCTGACCCTCATAGGGTGGGTTTTATTGCTTAAGAAACTTTCCCTCTCTATTTTTTAAAATAATAAAATAAATAGCAACTTGACCACGATGGAAGCATTTATCACTTTAGAATAAAAAACAACCAAGACTCTGAATCCTCTCACCTCTGGTGTTTCTTTCATAAAATCAGACAATAGTTATTGAATTGTAACTCTAGACCAGGCTCTCCAAATTTATCTTACTAACATTCTAAGAACCTAACAATAGTATTTTAGACACAAATATAATTTATTTTCATTGCACTGCTATAAATTTTATGTACACACACATGCTTTCACAAAGGCATAAATACATAAAACTAAATGACCAGCAGAATAGAGGTTATTTGGAAATACTGGTGTTCTGTGAACAGTGAATACATTATAAGTAATGACAAAGAACAGTGGATAAATAGAAAAGAAAGGTAAATAGAAGAAGTAGCATATAAGTTACCTATTGTATAACAAGTGACCTAAAACATAGTGGCCAGAAAACAATGTCCTGAGCTCACGAGTCATTGGTCTCTAATTTGAACCAGGTTTAACTGAGCCTGGTTTAGTTCCCCAAGTTCTTCCTTGGGTTAATGGTTGATGGGTCTATGATGGTCATTCATGCCTAAAAGCTGATGGACTTATCCGGTGGCTGACATTAGTGGCTATTTTAAAGACTGTGTCATTATCCATCATGGGCTCCTTGAATGATCTTATGACAGATTTCAAAGGCTGAAAAGGATGTATTGATTCGGAGCATGCACAGTAATCTTGGTGCATTCTCTTGATCTAAGTAAGCCAAGTCTTAAGGCTGAATTAGGGAGAAATGATTTTCTTGCTGTGGGAGGGACTGCAGAGAATTATTATCACTTTTGCCATCAAACAGAAGAAAAACTATTTTGAAAAAAAATAAAGGTAAATTGAAGAAAAATAAAGAGATAGCAAAATAACCACAATCTGCTAATAGAGTTTTTGCTCTGAAATAAAAAATAATTGAAAACAGGATAAAAGGAAATCCTTTGGGGAGACTGTTGACAATTAGATTTTGTTTTATCTAAAAGGTATTTTTTGCAAGATCCATTTGGAGCATCTATTATTTCATTTAAGCTTATTTTTATAAAGGCATATCACATGGAATTAGCTTTGATTTAAAAATTAATTTTCATAAATCTGTGTTACTGACACCTTTTTACATAAAAACAACAAAATATGAGTATTTCTCTAAGATATATTAAGAGATTACCAACAAAATAAATGTTAACACTTCATAATTTCAATTGTTCTACACAACAGGCCTCTTTAATGAGAATGATTTTTCAATCTTTATTTTTCCTATGGAAGTATGTGAAATTATTCTGCCCCTATTTAATACCATCAGGCTGTTAAATTCCTTCGTAAGGTTCTTTACTAAAAAAGGTAAACATGCTAGGAATGCAAGCATGAATAATTTTTATTTTGTTTCTTGAGACTGTGACATATGTTTATAAATGACAACCCAACATGCTCTAGATAGTTTGTTTACATTCAGTTGTTGGTTATGGCATGAGCAACCCTTTCACATTTACAGATTAGGATTCTGATTTGTATTACTGGGTTATATTAGAGATACTGCACTTAATCTAAATATAAAGAAAATGTCTAGAGGAGAAAGAGATTAAGAAAGAGAGAGAGAAAGACAGAGGGAAGAAAGAGGGAAAGAGGTACGTGTTAGCTTAGTTTTGTGATTCTGTGTTCACCCAAAAAGTCATCTAGATTATGGACCCAGGTTATATTTCATGTGTCTTCCCTGGTTCTTTATCACGAGGACTCTCTTCTCTGTCTTTCTAGCCTCTTAGCTCCATTCCACAAATAAGCATTATTAGACCTTCTAGATGCATTAGGAAAAACAGTCCCTTCCTATTATATTTGGACATTAAAAAATGCATATTCTGGACTAGATAGCACTGCTTTGCATGAGGCAAACTGGTTCAATTCCTTGTACAGCGTATAGTTGATTCATCACCAGGATTGATCCTTGAGCATGGAGCAGGAGTAATTCTACAGCATTTTAGGGTGTGACCCAGTTTCCCCTTTACACCACTAAATGTAAATTTCTCAAATCTGTCTCTAATCACCTTTACACATATCTCCCTTTTTCATGTGACATCCATTAATTTTCTCTCTGTAACAAACTTATTCAAGGATAAAAACTGCATTTGTTTTGCCTATCACAGTGTGTAGCATCTAAAAAGTATCATTTATGCTCATTTAATTAATTACAAGTGGACTTAGTTGTCAAAAATAACTCTTGTTACTATAGTAACAAGGTCAATTTATTGCTTCTTTTATCATGGTGTAATGCATTGGCTTATCAACTATGATTACCCTTCACTTAAACAAAATTGTTATTGAATTTCTGATAGTCACACATTTCATTACCTGCACAGAGAATAAAAAAAATATAACATTTCTTTATAAGATTCTTATTTTAGACTTAGGTTTTTATGTGATACTTTGGCCCAGCATTATACTTTGATATGTACTTATGTGAAGTCATAACTACATTAGAATAGTTTTAAGTTGCCATTGAAAAGGTAGACATTAGCCTTGGTGAATGTCCTTCCTTGGTGGGGAAAATGAAGCTAAACAAAATTCAACGATTTTTGTCCTTAAAGAGAACAATTACTAAGTTCCACCTTATGGAACTTAGGGGTTCCTTCAGGGGACATTTGCTCACTAGTTTAGAGCACCTGGTAGACTATAGCCTATGGAAAATGATGTATTTTCAGATTTTCCTGCATATCAAGAGGTATATATTTATATTAAAATATTTATTATGCATTTTAATATTTTACATTTTTAAATATATGGGAGAGAATGTTAAATAATAAATATATTAAAATGCATATAGAAATGTCAAACTGATTGGGAGCCGGGCGTTGGTGCTGGAGGTAAGGTGCCTGCTGCCTTGCCTGCGCTAGCCTAGGACGGACCATGTTTGCATTCCCCGGTTCCCATATCCTCCCCCGTGCCTGCCAGGAGCGACTTCTGAGCGCATAGCCAGGAGTAACCCCTGAGCGTCACTGGGTGTGGCCCAAAGAAAAAAAAAAAAAAAGAAATGTCAAACTGAAAGGCCAGAGCGATAGTGCAGCAGTAAGATGTTTGTTTGTCTTACTCGAGGCTGATCTAGCATGGACCTGTTCGATCCCTGGCATCCCATATGGTTCCCCAAGCCAGAAGAGATTTCTGAGCGCATAGCGGAGAGTAACCCCTGAGCATCACTAGGTGTGGCCTTCCAAAAAACAAAAACAAACAAACAAAAAAAAAACAAAGAAAAAAGAAATAGAAGAAACCTTAACTCAAGTAAAAAGTCAGAATATTGGGGCCGGGCGGTTGTGCTGGAGGTAAGGTGCCTGCCTTTCCTGCGCTAGCCTAGGACAGACCGGGGTTCGATCCCCCAGCTTCCTATATGGTCCCCCAAGTCAGGAGCGACTCCTGAGCGCATAGCCAGGAGTAACCCCTGAGCGTCACTGGGTGTGGCCCAACCCCCCCCCAAAGTCAGAATATTGGTGGCAAATATAAAAAGCTACATTTGTCCCTCTTGATCATTATTTTTTGTTTTATATCCAAGAAAATATTATACCCATTATGATGATGTTATTACTTTACATCAGATTTTATTTACATCTTAATATATGTCTGAAAGCACTGTATATGTTTTTTATATATTGAATCATACTTAGGAATTTTGGGGGACTTGGATTATTTGCTTCATGATATCTTTGAAATTCCTCAATGTTACTTTAGATTTCTATATTCATTTTCATTTCTTTATCCTTCATGATGTATAAATATATCACAATTTAATTATGCCTTCTGCTAGTGAACATTTAGATTATTGGATGTTTGCTTTCAGCATATATGCAAGTATTAAGGTCTGCTAGTTATACATTAAAATTGAATACCACTGGATTATATCATAAGTAAATATTTAACTTTAGAAAATAGCACTAAAGAGATTTTTCTCATTTATTGTGAAAGTTTACATTCCCTC
>PVKC010036348.1:0-13240 GCA_004027635.1 Crocidura indochinensis
CCACACACCACAAGAAAATCTCAAAAGACAAAGGGGAAACCTATACTACCATCATAAATATAAGACCTATATCACACTACCTCATTACATGCTTTTCCCCAAATGCAAGATACTCTCTTGCATCACCTGGTTGCTTTAATTAATTTTTTACTTTATTTCTTAAAAATCTTTTTTTCTTTTCATATATACACATGAGCACATATAGTTTTATTTCTACTCTTATCTTTTTTGGGTGCGTGACCTGTTTTTGTTTTCTCTCTCCACCCTCAAATGCACCAGCAATATAATGTAGCACCTTTTCTCACTGCAAAGGCACAGTAAAAAAGGGGGAAATCTATAAAAACGAGCTCTTATTTATTAGGGATAAGAACTCATACTTGTTTACAATACAGGGGTATCTCCTACCTTGAAAATATGCCACGTGAACCCAACTTAGACCCCAGGTGATTAGACACCAACCGTCAAGCCTTGAACCCTGGATCACAGATATAGAAACGACATACTTCTTCACAACAGCCACCAGAAAAAAATCCCAACCGGGATATCCTTAATGTGCTTGGACACCAACAAGTGTCAACCCTAATATGGTACTCTGACAATGAGGAAAATGGGAACAACTTGACCTAAGAGCAAGTTATCCTACCTCACCAGCTAATGGAAAGACAAAATCAGAAGACTTGTCACCCTTTGGTCTACCCAAATGCCAAGATCGCGATTTACAGATGACTGGCTGACAGAACCATGGCCAGACTGTACGTATATTGGGACCAATAAAAAAGCCCTAGTCTAGGGCATGAGCTATGACTTGCATAACAACTATGATTCCCTAGTGCCAAATGTCTGTCTGAGACTATTGCAACAGAAGGGGATTTTTGGAAACATAACAAAAGACGCTATCCCAGGCCCCTTCCTAGGATCAGCGTAAAGACCGGGACTGCCAACCACAGAAGACGAATTAAAACAACACTAAGGGAACAGAACTTCTTGGACCACAAAGAAAAACATAATCAGAAGTTCAACTCCTTGACTAGTGCAGATACCGAGACCTCTAGATACAGAGGTCTGATTTTTATCACCCAGGATGGAGCAGAAATCTTCCATACACCACAAAAGCACTAAGGGGAGAGTAAATGAACCTGAAAGGAGTCTATAGTTAATCCCATGACAAAATACAGCAAGGGTGGAGAAACCCTGTATCCCTTAGGCAAAGGAAATTCCTTTTCAAATGACCCCAATATTTACTGTCCATCTGCAGGAGGGGAAAAAAAGCACAAAACAATTTTTATTATTTTTACTATTATTATTATCTTATCTATTTTTTGTTGATATCATTGTTGTGGTTTGGCTATGGAAGTGGATGTCTCCATTTATAATTATTTATTTATTTATTTTCTTCTTTTCTTTTCTTATGTGTTCTGCCACATTTTTTATCTCAATACCATGGCCTTTATACGTGCTTACCCCCCCCCCCATTTTTTGGACTGCTCACTTGGTATTTTATTTGACAGCTCTTTATGTACTGTTGTGCTGTTTCACCTTCACTCCTCTGTCTCTCAAATCAAGGATGAAAACCTCTAGAAGGACTCCACCCATTTCCGCAATATTTTTTTTTTTTTTTGGTTTTTGGGCCACACCCAGTGACGCTCAGGGGTTACTCCTGGCTATGCGCTCAGAAGTCGCTCCTGGAAGGCACGGGGGACCATATGGGAACCAGGGGATCGAACCGTGGTCCGTCCTAGGCTATCGCAGGCAAGGCAGCAGGTACTTTACCTCCTGCGCCACCTCCTGGCTCCCACGCAATATTTGATTCCTTATTTTTTTTTCTATCCAGGTTATTACTTTTCTCTTCTTCAAACAAAACCACATAATTTGAACTAACTAGTCCTGCCTCCCAATTAGGGGTAGATTAAGGGGGGCACCAAGACCAAACAGGTGTAAGACCACTAAGTAGTAAGCTAGGCACAGAGGGAACCACTTACTCTAGCAGCCCCGGGGATTAGGGAGAGGATATGGGAAGTAGGACGGGAACGGAGGTGGAGGGAGGACAATTTGGTGATGAGAATTCCCCTGATTTTGTGTTAATATTTACCTAAAATATGATTGCCAACAATATGTAAGCCACTATGATTAAAATAAAAATTATATTAAAAAAAAAGAAAAGGTAAAAGACCAGGCAGTTAATGGTTATGCTGGTAAAGGACTCACAGGCATTTCAAGACACTGTGACTTGTAGACAGTCTATTAGTGGGCACCAGACAGAAGAGGTAGGCCCTGATTTTACTGAACATTCTTACTCATATTCTCCACTTTAGTGCAAATCTTTTAGTAATATATAAGATGTATTTGTGGTTAAATAGCCATTAACTATTCAAAGTGCACTATGAAAAGTCATCAAAATAGTCATTGGCTAACTTGTTTAAACAGACAATAACTGGTGTCAGAAAAAAAAAACAAGAAAAAAGTAATATTTATTGGAAAATATTTTCTGCCAAAAGAAGATTATTTTCAAAAGAAAAATTACTTTGTATACTTTTACATATTTCTGTTGTTTTATTGTTTAATATTATTTTAAAGAAATTGACATTTTAAGTCACTCAAATGTAAAAAATTAGAAAATAGTTTAAATTCTCTAATGTTCATATTTTATAACAATATCTGCACAAAATTAACTCATCATACTTTCCATGATGTTCTTTTTCTTCTATATCAAATTTGTCTAGATTAATTTTCACCTACCATAAAGAAAGACTTTATATATTTGGTCTTCATGTTGAATTCATGATGGCAAGGTTAATAAGTATAGGTTATAGGGATAAAAAAAATAGAATGACACCCAATGACCTCTTTGTCCAAAGTATCTTTCTCATTGGCATGGTATGATGCCCCAAATTCAACCCCTTCTACTTCATTCTCTCTTGTTCAGATAAGCTATTTTTTTCCAAGAACTCCTTATTAAAATGCACTAAAAGTGCAAGAGAGGTAAAATATTAAGCTATTATCAAGCACAAACACCTTACTGTGATATTACTTCTTCACAAAATTAGCTGTCATGTTAGAACTCAGAAAGGGCCTGAGGAAATGATCGACAGATGATAAAAGACAGATGTAGGGTGACTAAGGCTGTGCTAACAGCTTTGGATTTCAGAGGCTGGGAGAGCACTGAGTGGAAAGAAACTGGAGCAAACCTGTGAAAACCCGAGGGCAGAGGATAAAGGGTTCCATGTTTCAGCAATAGCTGCTGATGTGCAATGCAGGGGAGAAAATATTCTTTCTTTCTTTTCTAAACTGATTCCAAAATACAGTTCATTTCTGTGTCCTAAGGTTGCCGAGTATAGTATATATTTTAATAAATAAAAACTTGCAAATTATGAGGCAAAGTTTGGCATAGAAATATATTTAGAATTCTAGTCTTCTGTTTTGTGATAATTCTTGCTTTGTCAGTCTCTCTAGGAATAAAGGCTACAGAAATTAAACTTCCTCTACAGATGGAGGAAGAATGTATTTTTAGGACAAAGGATTGGAGAAGTTCTATACAAACTTTCTTTGTACATACAAGTCTCATGGGGATCTTGTTAAAATGCACAGCTGTTTCAGCAGATTGAGGCTGTGATTCTTTATCTTAATAAACTGACAGTGTTTACCTATGCCACAGACCCAGGACCTGTAACAGAAATGTAATGGATATCACCCACGAGCGATTTAAATTTTCTGGCAGCTACATTAAAATAATAAACAGACAAAATTGGCATTAATACATGCTATTTAAATTTATCTAAGCTAGCATTTCACGATATGAGATAGAGTAATAGTAATAAAGTACTTTGAATTTTTCCCCTGAACTAAATTTGGAGGATGCAGGGCATGGGAGGAGGTCATAGCAGGTTTTGCTTAGGGCTTATCTCTGGCTCTGCATTCAGGAAGCACTCCTGGTGGATTTTAGAAGAACACATGTGGTTTCTGGGATAAAACCTAGGTCAGCCATGTGCAAGGTTAGCACCACTCCCATTGATTTATCACTCTGGGTCCATCTTTTTAGCTCAGGTTTATTTTGTTTTGTGCATATTGGGTTATACCTACAGTACACAGGGTTGCTCCTGAATCTACTAGACTCAGATCACTCCTAGTAAACATAGGGAGCCATATGAGAGGTTGAGAGTTACCCCTGGTTAGCTGATTGCAAGGCAAGTGCTTTACCTACTGTGCTAACTCTCTGGCTCTGCTAACTAAGTTTTTGAAAATCATTATGTATTTTTTTTACCTTAAGTAGATCTATTGATATTCAGAAGAGTAATCATCAAGTACACCACAAACACATGCAGTGCAGTTAATATTATTTAATTTGTCACAAAATGCAAACATAGACTGTCCTTTTCCAATAATTAGCAGTCTTCATTTTCTCCCTTTTGAACACAATCAGTGATGGTCAAAGCTTAGTCCTCTCTCTGCACTCAAGGCCATTACTCAGGTGCATGGGTCAAAATCACAGCAGTAGCATATAAGGCAAACAACCCACTATGGCTCTGGCCCCAAATCAATTATTTATTTATTTATTTTGGGTTTTCATGACACACCCGTTTTATGCTCAGGGGTTACTCATGACTAAGCACTCAGAAATTGCCCCTGGCTTGGGGGACCATATGGACGCCGGGGGATTGAACCACGGTCCTTCCTTGGCTAGCGCTTGCAAGGTAGACACCTTATCTCTAGTGCCACCTTGCCGGCCTCCAATTATTTATTTTTGATAAGAGAAAACAAAAATACAACTGAGGGACCCAGGAGATAGCATGGAAGTAAGGCGTTTGCCTTTCATGCAAAAGGTCATCGGTTCGAATCCTGGTGCCCCATGTGGTCCCCCGTGCCTGCCAGGAGCGATTTCTGAGCATGGAGCCAGGAGTATCCCCTGAGCACTGCCGGATGTGACCCCCCCAAAAAAATACAACTGAATGGTATCCCTAATTATATTACTATCTCCTAACATCATTTAGACAATAGTACATGATTTAGTACCACCACTAATTAGGGTTGTCAAAAGAAGTAGAGCAAACAATCAAATATTAATTGCATAATTAATTATATTTTCTGTGTAAGTTTATATTTTGGTATATATATACAGATATACAGATATGTAAGAAATTGAGTCATACGTTTCTGGAGAAGCACAACATGCAGCTGGCAAACTGAAGAGTTAAAGTAAAGCTAGAAATCCCAGTTGAATCTGAGGGCTTACAGAACTCTCTAAATTCCAGCCTAGAGGCAGCAGAGGCCTAAGTGCTATCTCATCTCAATAGTCAGGAATGCCTCATTTTACAGATGCTCTTTGGTTCTCCAGAGATTGATTGCCTGAAGCCCAGGTCTGCTCAGGGGAAGAACTTTGCTTTACTTAGTTTACTGATTCTAATTTTAATCTTACTTGAAAAATCCTTATAGACACACACACACACACACACACACACACACACACTCACGATTACATTTGAAGATATATCTATCTGAGCACCAAGTAGCCCAATCAAGTTGATGTGTATAATTAACACTTCTCCATTAAAATTGCCTTGTAGTTGTCTGGAGAGAAACTTAATGCCCTATCCTGTACTTAGAAAACATTTGCAAATGAAGGTGAAATCAGCTTGACCTTCTGTTCTAAATAGCTTTCTTTGTCTTAACTATCTAAAAAACGCTAAGTAAGTAGTTTGAGTTCCTGTATTTTTTAGCTCTTTGCTTCATTTTTCTTTGAAGTACTAGCTTATTTAGAAAAATCTTTGGTTTCATTGTGGGCTGACTGAGTATGTCTGTGCTGTATCTGAATTTCTGGAAAGGTAATCGAGGATGGCAAAATTCTCTCATGCTCATTATCAGGGTGGCAGCTTTATCCCTTGACTGGGACAACCGAGCACAATTTCGACCTGATTCAAGATATCTGTCTGTAGGATTTGCTACTGTAGGTTATGGGAGTGCTGCCCAAGTACTTTCCGGTTTTCTTCACATTTCAGTTACCCTAAAGAAGCTTTCAGACCTCTTTAAACAGCACTGGAAATGAGCTACCAGTCAACACGACTATTCTAGTAAGAGACATTTTCTTTCAACCAGCATCATCCCTACCTCCTTTTAAGCTTTAACTGTAGGACAGGTTTAGTTAGCTTTCTCTTTTGTCGTCAGCTGCAGTTCTCATGAATAGCCTAAGTATTAGCTCTAAACACTAGGTCTCCTCTATTCTCCTTTCCACTCAAGGAGTATTTTATTATTTTATAAGTAAATATACTTCTAAGCATAAGTATTTTATAAGTAAACATTACTGTAGAAAGCAAGAGAACATATTTTACTGACTTATTTTCTTCGCATACACTTTACACTTCAGTTTTGTTTCCTTTCTTGGGTAACACAGTATAAGGTAAAGGCTGAGTTAATGAATGTAAAACTGCATCTTCTCTACTTTGGTGCTATCAGCAAATTCGATTACTTAAATGTCCCCTCTTTTCCCGTCTCTTTTATTTTCTGTGTGATTGTTAACATTTAAAAAGGAAGAAATGTTTGAGGAGACACACAGCCACAGTCACATCCACCAACACACACACACACACACACACACAAACACACACACACACACACACCACCCTCAACACACATATGCCACCTGAACATAAAAACTGACCTGAAGTGTTTTTATTTTTGTTTCATGGCCACACACTGTGGTTCTCAGGCTTACTCCAGGCTCTGCACTCAGGGAGTGCACCTGGTAGAGCTAATGCAACCACATATGGTTCAGGAACCAGTTGGATTGCAAGGCAAATGTCCTACCTGCTGTACTAGCTATCTCTCTCATCCAGGTTGAGGAATTTTTAAAATGCCTATACTTATGGCTATCAAATCTAACTACACTAGTTTGGCTACAAATATTAAATGCTAACCATAAAGTCTCGTTTCTGTAAACAAAATGTGAAATGAATGTCAGGGGGCTGTGAAAAGAGAGAGGACAGGGATGAATTTATGACCAAGTGCACATAGGACCACATATCTCATACACATCACAGTAAGAGAAATTGCTGAGATTACTGTGAGGCAGGTGAGGGTGTCTTCTCTGGAGAAATGGTGTAAGACAATCTAACTTGGCACTTTAAAGATATCCAACAATGGAGATGGCCCTGATAAGTATAAAGTGATTTAGGAGAAGAAATTGGATAGGGAATCATTCTTATCCCTAGGGAATTTTTATCAGGAGACTGGGAAATTTTCATTTGAACTCTTTCACACTTTAGGGAAGTCAAGATTTATGAGAAATATAAAAATATGTTCTAAAGCAAAGAAGGTTAAAAAGGAATATATAATGCTGAAGAATGACAAAAAACATGAGATTCTTGACTTCTTATTTATCTATTCTCAGCCCTATTGCATCTCATAAGATAAAACTAACACTTGTAGAAAGAGAATGAAATCCTAAGATATGTGATTAGATTTTAAATAAATATATAGCTTCTACAATAGTGTGAAAGTTAAGGTTTTTCTTTTTTGAAATTTATATTATTCTACATATATGGAAAAAGTGATTAATGACAGTTTAAATCACTGTGCATGGAAATGAACTTCAGGAACTTATTTTATTTATTTTATCTGTCATCTTATCTGGTGAAATGATACCAAAGATAATTCAGGGATTGGTATGTGTTGCACTTGATTGGTTATAAATGGTAGCTTGTTTGCAGATATATGAAGTTTACTAGTAGTTTGTTCTGTAATTAGTCATTTGCCTCAATGTGAGTTCCATTTTATTAATGGTTTTAATGAAGGTCTAGAATAGCTTTGTATCATATGGAAACATGCTTGAAATTACAGAATGATAGTAAATAATTTTATATAATTGGCATACAGAATATTCTTGTCAGGGATAAACATAATCTTTAAATAAAACCAACCAGAGGCTGGTATTATTTTCATAGGATGCTTTCTCCTTCCTCAATGCTTAATAGTTAAATAGATTTGAATTCCAAATTTTAGGTATGATAAAATTTATAGATTATTTTCTATTGATGTAGTTCCTTATCTGAATGAATAAAATAAGGTACTCATATACACCAAGAAAATCTTCTCTTTTGTCTGCAGTAAATTCGGGTTTGGAAAACGGATGTATGCTTTGCAATAGAAGGCCCAGTTACAATCTTTGCTACCATGTGATCTTTCTTACATGGCCAAGAATGATCTGCAAGTCCCAAGCAGAATGTAACCAGGAAGTAACCAATAAGCATTGTAATAATTCTGAACAAAAATTAAGGGCTTTGGTATAATTATAAGAATAATAATTAGGAGCCATGAAGATGTTTCAGAATAACAGCACACATACTTTGCATTTGAGTGATCTGTATTTAAACTCACTGTGACTTCATCTCCTGAGCACTGGACTGTGAGTACCCTTCAGCACTGCTCTGTGTGAATCCCCAAACAAAAACAATTAGAGATAATGTGTCTTATGATTTCAGAAGGAAACTTCACTCAAGTAGAAATGTATCTGAATCATTTCCTTCTCCAACAAAAATTCACTGAATAAAAACTCTTTCAGTTATAATCATTCACTTGCAGGCTGCTATTAATTGATCATCTTCTTGAATCTTTTGAAGAGAGGAAGCTACAGTTCTTTGCCACCTGATTCACTTAGCCAGTTAGTAAATTGATGACGTGAGTTTAAAATCTTTGTCTTTCCCGTGCCAGAACTACCATCCTTTCCACTCAATCATTCTTACATTTTTTCCCTCCTCAGTGACACTCTCACATTATTGTTATTCCCATGGTAGTGTGTGTTTGAAAAATGGGCACCAGGGTGTAATAATGGCTGTCATTCCTTTCTTTTCAAAGGAAAAAATAATCTCACCCTTCCAACACCCTGGCTCCACCTTAATGGTCTCTTTTAGTAGTAACAGGAGGATCTTACTTTTTTGTTGCATCTGTGTTTCATTTACCCAATCAGGAGAAGTATCTTGGTATAATATATACTGCTTTCCCCCCCAGGTGGCATTTTCAATGACCAAGAGTGGTGCGCATGTCTTGCATCATCAGTAGAGATGCCTGTTTCGGTTAGTTTTGAGAATTTTTAGCCCAAAAACAAATAAATAAAATAGAAACAAAAACAGAAATGATGTATTTCAGGAGTGGAATCAGAGCACAGTAGGTAGGTGTCTATGTTGCACACAGCCAACTCTGCTTCAATCTCTAGCATCCCATATGGTCCCCAAGCTTTTCAGGAGTAATTTCTGAGAGCAGAGCCAGGAGTGCACCATAAACATCACACACATACACACACACACACACACACACACACACACACACCACGTTGTATTTCTATAAAAAAAAAACTTTCATTGCAGGCTACTATGTATATACATTTGTTTTAGATAGTGGAGAGCCCTGAAGAATGGGATCTGAAGGAGGCAGTAATTAAAGGTTTCCATCACTATCTGTGGACCTATCTCAGGGATATGTCCACCTCGGACAGTTTTCCTTGTCCTGCTTCCAGTTAGAGAGAGATGTTTTAGGAAAATATGACCCACAATCTCTGGTGTACAATACATGACCCAATTTTCAGTATCTTAATCATTTTTATAAACGTTTTAGGAAACAGCTTTTAAAAGCTTTTTGCTTTAGGTTATTAGCATGAGCCATGTTGTAGCATTTCCCAGTAAGCAGATTAAGATCCACTGGGAGATTTAAAAGGTTCTCAGTGTGCCCTGTGATTTCTGGGAAGTACAATTAGCCCATTGTGCTGACTCTGGGCTTCGCTTCTACCCAGACCTGCCCTCTGGAATGCCCTCCACGACTTTTATCCACGCTTATCATTCAGGACTTGGGCTAAGTACTTCCTTCTCTTTCAGAAAACCATTCTCTAGATCAAAACAATAATTGCCCTTTGCTACTTTCATGCACTGATTGCCCTTTGTTGTAAGATTTCTCATGCTGTATCTTTATTACAATTTCTCACATTGGCTAATATCCTCCTTTAGGATTTTAAGATCCATTCACTCTGTGGCAGTATGTTGTTTCTTATTTCATACACAACATCGAACCAAACTGGCAGACATGATGTGAATCAAACTACTAAACTTGAGTTCAGCAGAAGAAAGACTGCTAATATCAGGATCCAGAGTATTTTCTTTTTTTTTTTTTTGATCCAGAGTATTTTCACACCTAAGCTCAAAATCTTCCCAGCTACATGATTTTTAACAAATAACAAACTGTATTTTAACAAATAACAAACTGTAGTCTCTGTAGGCTCAGTTTCCATAAATTTTGATAACATTTATAACATTCATTATAAAAATGCAGATTTATTTCAAGATTTCATGTAAAAGGGTACCGAGGCAAAAGAATAGAAAAAAGGGAATTACTGGAGTGAGTGTAAAAAACTTAAATTGAATGAATGATCACAACAAACTTCAAAAGAAGTAGAGATTTGATTTTATGCCCAGCAAAGGTAAGATTAGGTAGCATTTATACATAACCTAGTAATTTTCATGAAACAAATGCATATTCATGAGGGGAAAAGGTAAGCTTGTACAGATCTTGTACAGATGAGGAAAATAAGATGGGTAAATATAAGGTACACATGAAAAATTATGGTATATGTGTCTTTTAGAACAGCAAGATGAGAAAGATTGTAGATGTTGGAATACTTCACTAGTACTCCCTTGCCAGGGGGTTGGAAACTTCATCTGTACAAAAATATTAAGATACTGTTCTTGGCCCAATTAGAGCCAAAAGAATGTAGCAAGGTGACTTCTCCCTGAGAGAGGTTGTCACAAGCTCTAATTTAGAGGCTTCAGGACAATCTGTTTTACTTTTCTTTTTTTATATGTTTTACTTTTCTTAAACTCAGCATGTTCTTGATAATATTTGATTGTGAGGAAAGGGAAGCAGAAATATAATGAACTTAAAGTAACTTGGATAGCAGGAGCATATTGAACATAACATTTTTTTTTATTTTTATTTTTATTAGGTTGGTCATTCTCCTGGGCTTCTCCAGGTGGTTCTTGATCAAATAGCTCAGTTGTTCAATTGAGGAACCAAAGTGTAATGTTGTTTGGCCCTCTGGCAGAACTAGAGAACATGACAGCCCCAGCAATGCCCAGTGACCGTTAATGTCACATCTAGTAGTAGTGTATAGGGCCATTAAGGCTACAAGTAGTAATGTTTAGGGACTTTATGATAAAGAGGTCCAAAGACACATTAGGTGAAGGCAACTCACAAACGCTCACTCTTTCATTATCTCTCCAGTCCCACATTCCAGGGGTTTTAGTATAAATGGATCCTTAACAGAAATTAAGTAAAAGAGAGAACTTTACTCAGATAAAGTGAATACATATAAGTGGAATAATAATCCTTATTAGTCTTTCTCATACACAGACATACAACACACACATCGAATAGCTTTCTAGCTATTTCAGTTTGTGTGATGAGTTTAAAACATCTGCATATAGCATTAAAACTTACTATCTCAATTTTTGTTCATTTTTCGTTAACTTTACACTTACTTCTTTGAACAACCACTTTCATAAGCACTGTTGACTTATTTTATATAAAAAGAATTATATTTATCATAGATTGCGTGCATGTCTTAATAATTGAACACATAAAAGTACACATAAAGTACTTTTCTTACTGTGCTCTTATTCTTTAAAATATTTTTTTGGATTGGATAATTAGCACAATGAGTTATGGCACTTGCCTTGCATACAGTCAAGCCAGGTTTGATCATTGATATTGCATATAATCCCCTGAGCACACTCAGAAAAAAATTCCTGAATGCAGAACCAAGAATAAGTCCTGAGCTCAACCAGGTATGGCTCAAAAACAAATTACATTGCATTCAAAAGGTCTTGAGTATGCTGAGAATCTATCCAGTGTTTTCATAATTTTATTGTTGTCTTCTTCTTCTAACTTTATATACTAGTACAACTAGGAATACATAACTGACTATTAGTAAAATGGTAATAAAAAAAGAAAGAACTCCCTACCCAACGGTGGATTATTTAATGACCATATGTGAAAGTAGTACTTTATAATTTTAACATTACAAGTCTCTCTTAATACCCCTGCTTACTCTACAAGTTTTTTTCAGAATTGGCAATTTTCTATTTTTTTGTTAGCTATTTTAGGTGTTTACTAATACTTTTTTAACCTTCTTAACATGGTATCACTGTTCTACTGCTAGGAACAATATATGAAAACTTCACAGATTAAAATAATGAAATAACACACTGATTCATATGTTGGGTTCACCCTTAATAAGACACTTCTCTTTGGAGAGAAGGTGTTAAAAATCAAGAAAATTAAGAACTGGCAGGTGGCTTTCAGGGCTAGAATACATTCTTTCAGGCAGGAGATTCTGGCAGTATAGGGTGTACCCCCTGCATCCTTTGATGCCTGAAATCACTCCACAAATATCATAGAGGAGAATCTCCCAAGCACCACTAGGTATGTCCTCCTCATCCCTCAAATTACCTTTTTTGATATAAAGGGAATAATAAGTATATGATTTGAGGTCAGGAAGGTAAGGATCTTATTTGATAGAGCTGCATCCTCAGGAATAGACACTGCAATGCTCATTTTTTTTCTGTTTTCACAGAGAAACAGTCCTCATGAGGACACAGTGAGGAGGCAGCCGCAGCTAACCAGGATGAAAGATTTTACCAAAAACAATCCCAACATTATCTTGTCCTTCTAGACTCCATTACTCTGAGAAGATACCATGAGTTTTCTAAGCCATGCAGTTGTTATAAGCTGAAGCAGATTAGTAAAAAGTATCTTTATTAACAATTGCTGTAAGACAGAAGAATAGGTTCAAGAAGAGCTCTCTTCCATGGAGGAAGTCAAATTTGAAGCTAAATTCTGTTCATATGTATAAATCTGGATATTCTTTTCTGCTCATTCTTTTTACAGACAAAAATTCATTTCTTGCAACTATGGAACTAAGATCCTAGTTTATTCACTGACTCTTGACTGCTTGTCACTGTCAATTCCTTGAGGCTTCTCACAGCACCTCACAAAGTGGCAATTTAGGATTTCAAAGCCAACATGAGAATTATCTGACTTTCTTCGTCCTCAAATCTTTTCAAGTGTTAATCTGACAAAGTCAATCCCATTCAAGATGATAACTCCCTTATGATTAACATAAACTCACCTGGTGAAGACCTTAATTATATGTGCAAAATTCCTTCATCTTTGCTATTTGATTCAAAGTTTCATGGGAGTGATATCACAT
>PVKC010036349.1:0-13241 GCA_004027635.1 Crocidura indochinensis
AGTTATTCCTGGCTCTGTGCTCAGAAATAGCTCCTGACAGGCATGGGGGACCATATGGGATGCTGGGATTCAAACCACCATCTATCTTGGATTGGCTGCATGCAAGGCAAATGCTCTACCACTGTACTGTATGTACTAGATCTCCAACCCCATGTCCCAGCTATTGTTTTTTGCTTTCCAATGCCTTGTATTATTGTTTTTCATCCTTTTATTCTGTTTGTTTCTATCCTGAACATTTAAGTGTATTTCCTGCAAGCAGCAGATATCTAGGTTTTGTCTTCTGATTCAACCCACTACTCGGTGTCTCTTGATGGGAGAGTTTAGTCCATTGATATTTAAGGAAATAATTAACAGAAAGGACTCTTGTGCAGCTATATTGTGTAGGGTTGTTGTTGTTGTTGTTGTTACAATTGGTGTTTTGGTTTATATAATTGTTCTTTGAGTAGTTTATTTAGAACTGATCTGGTTAGCTATAATATTGAGAGTTCTTTTTTTGTTTAAGAGTGTTTTTAATTCTCTCTCCCATGTAATTGAGAGTTGTTCTGGGTAGTGGACTCTAGTTAAAAGTCTCTTTTATTCAGTAGCTTGAACATGCCATTCCACTCTTTTCTTGCCTGGACTGTTTCAAATGGTAGATCTTGTTGATTCTCATGTTTTTTTCTTTTATATTATACTTGAGGTTTTTCTTCTTCCTTACTGCTTTAAAGAGTTCATCTCCCTCTTTGTTTCTTGCCATTTGGATTACTAAATGTCTTGGTATTGTTCGACTAAGGTCTATTTTGTTTGACACTCTTTTTGCCTCTTTGATTTGTAAAGAAAATTCTTCCCCAAGGGTTGGAAAGTTTTCTGTTATTATCTTCTTCCCTACTTGTGCTTCCACTTTCCCTTCCCTTCTGGTATTCCTATAATTTGGAGATTATTTCTTCTGTCATTGTGCATTAAGCACCTTACATTTCCTTCCAATGTTTTGTCTCTCCTTTCTTTTTTGACTTCTTTATCACTGCTGGCTTATACTTTGTCTTCAAATCCGTCTATGTGATTCTCCATCTGTGTAATTCTACTATTATGGCTTGCTAAAATGATTTTTAGTTTCTTCAATTCTGTTTGTATGGATTCTCTAATCTTCTGAAAGAGTTCTTTGAGTTGGTTGAATTGGTCATCTAGATTTCTTAATTTCCCAGGGGAGTCACTCCTTGATTTCCATTGCTAAAGCATTAAGTGTTGATTTGAAGTCTTCTTCTATAAGTCTCAGACATTTGGATGGATGGAAATTTGCCAGGATTTCTCTCCATATCCCCAATTCTAAGTATCTTCCACTGTTCTTTGCATTTAGTGGTTTGGAATGCTTGAGTAACAGGGTGTTTAAGAACGTGATCTCAGGCCCGGGAGATAGCATGGAGGTAAGGCGTTTGCCTTTCATGCAAAAGGTCATCAGTTCGAATCCCGGTGCCCTATATGGTCTGCCGTGCCTGCCAGGAGCAATTTCTGAGCATGGAGCCAGGAGTAACCCCTGAGCACTGCCGGGTGTGACCCAAAAACCAAAAACAAAAACAAAAAACAAAAACAAAAAAAAAAGAACGTGATATCTTGAACCGTTTGTATGAAAGATGACTTGACATATATCTTCTTTAGAGGTTATTTTTCAAAACAAGCAAGGTTATCTATGTATGAGAAAAAAATATTGCAAACTAGTACATCTGTGCAGTTTGAGAAAAGGATGATTGATGGAAAGGAGGAGAGTTCCCTGTTCCATGCTCACACACAGATCTGAATGTCTCCAGGGGCAGATGATCAAAAATGCACTGGAACCTAGAAGAAGGCTGAGGAAAGATCTGAAAGACAGCCCCGTTCATGTTTGGTGGGAGGGATTAGGACAGGATGGAAGGTTCCCTGTTCTTGACCAGGCACAGATCTGACTGGCTGCAGTGTGGTGCAGACAATTAGGACTCTAGAGATTATTCTTGACCTGTTGAATATTCTTGGATTCTTTGTCAAATATTAATTAATAGGACACGCATGACTTTATTTTTGTTATTAAATAAAGGGGGAATATGATATTTGCAAAGGTATCTCAATTAGTATACACATTCTCTAGTTTGATTTTTGCTCTGATATATTCCATCAAGTGTTTTCCATGTTGTTCAATAACAAAGGGATCTATGAGTTAAAATTTTTTGTGAAAATCTACATACGACATTGTGGCATTACAGATTCAAAATACATTCACAGAAAGGTTCTGAAACCTACAGCACCACAAAGTAATTTTTATGTTTTAAAAATGAAAGTGATGGCACTTTAATTACGTGGAGCATACAAAAGTATGTTCTATAATCCCCACAGGAAAATAGGAGAGAAAAATGATTTACAATTCGCATCCAGGACAGATGTGTACAAGACTAACAATACTAGTCAAAACTCTGATTTTCTAACCCTAAAGGACCACAAAGCTAGAATAAATACATTTTATGCACATTCTACATCTATTTGCATAATTTGATGCAATTCTCCAGAGCATTTTCTCTGGGTACTGCTAATATGTATGAAAATTGTAGTTTTGAAAACTCTCTAAAATTAGATCTCTCAGATGCGCATTTGGTTACGTGCTCTGATTTTTTTTCATCCAGCATGCCTTTGATAAGGCTAATACTTTGATCAACGCACTGGGCTTTCCAAAAGTGCCCCAATCCTAATAACAGGACCCATCATTTTGACTTCATGCTCTGTTACGGATTAAGCAAACAGTGCATGGAAGGTATGCTTTCTAGATTTCAGGGAAAGGTGAGGGGAGAAGGCCATATTGTCATGACAGAGATTTAGTCAAGGATACATAGCTTCTGCTTGAATTAGTTACTTCAACTTTGCATGAATTAGATTTCTAGAAAAGCAGTGTTTATTCTTTCAGTATTTTGCCACTCCACTGCACTGTTAAGTTTCTGGGCCTAATTCCAAGGTGTTCTCATCTCCCCCTATGGTATCATAAATTATACCTGGTTCGTTTTCTGTTGTGATTATCAAAGGAGAAAAAAATAAAAGAATTTTCATCCAATTGCCCTTATCACATTTTTTTTTTTTTGGTTTTTAGGTCTCACCCGGCCGTGCTCAGGGGTTACTCCTCAGAAATTGCTCCTGGCAGGCACGGTAGACCATATGGGGCACCGGAATTCGAACCGATGACCTTTTGCATGAAAGGCAAACGCCTTACCTCCATGCTATCTCCTGGGCCCCGCCCTGATCACATTTTATAAACATTTTTTCTGGGTTAATATATGCCAGACATCCATATAAACACTATTCAGATTAACTATTGATGTCTCTATTCAGCTACACAGAGACCATTCATTGATACGACACCCAAGAAACACATGTTTATATTCTCCCAACCTAAAGACCAATTCACCTGGAGAATCCAGTATCCTACGTTGCACATCCATCAGTCTATATGCAAAAATGCCATACTAATAAATGATATTTCCATCTCAGCTACTGGGCCTTGAGTACAAAAAAACCCAAATCCTATCAGATCGGAATCTAAGAGGTTTGTTGCCTGATTGATTCACTCTGAGTAAGTGGCACTAGGCTTGGTTTCATTTCACTCAAATCTAATTGCGTCCTAGTGCTAATGGCTTAATGGGACATCATGGCACCATATCCCGCAGATTTTAAATTAAAACTTGAGACCCCTCCCCGGACATGCACAGTACTCCAATTAACACTAATTGGCAGTACACATGATTACCGAGTGAAAAACATGGTTTTCTTGAAAATGCCATTTCCTCTCTCTTGCTTTCAAACCCCCAAATGCTAAAAAGAATGAACATAATAAGCACATGAGAAAATGAGACTTAAAGATAGCTATGTAGTTTTTATATTGGCAGAAAAGGAAAACATATGGCTCCAATGGGAAATAGTGCACCTAAAAATGGTTAGGCAAACATGACTTTTTATTGGAATGAATAACTTTTTATATAAAAAGACGTGCATTGTGCAGGATACATTGCTAAGTAAAACAAGGTTTAAGTTTTTAGGGATCACATTATATTAACTTTTCCACAGAATATTAAAAAAGAGTGAAAGGATGTATATATCAAAATGTAAAGATTAATTACATCTTATGCGATAGGAATAGTGTTGCTTATTGTTCTTCAAAAATACATCATTTTTGCAAATTAAAACATTCTTCAAAGTCATTCATTGAATCTAATAGAAAAATGTAGCTGATTAATTTATTTTGGAGCACTTTATTTTTTTCTAACTTTATTTAAACACTATGATTTACAAAGTTATTCATAATGCAGTCGTTTTGGGCATTCAATGCTCCAACTCCAATCCCAGAGTGTGAACTTTTTTCTACAACTGTCTCTAATTTCCTACCCACCCTCGAAGCCTGATAACCTTAGCAGGCACAAAATAATTTTATTTTATATTGCTTGTTACAATAAAATGGTAAGTAGAATGATCAACAAATAGTTTAGTAAATGAAATTTTGTAAAAAGTTGTTATATCTCACAATGGTTTTATTAAAGGCCTGAGGAGTTTTTACTTATTGAGCTTCATAAACCTCTATACTACTTTCTGATCTAATTTCTATGCTCCTGTTGGGCTGTCAATATTGCAGAATTTGGGCCCAGGAGATAGCATGGAGGTAAGGCATTTGCCTTTCATGCAAAAGGTCATCGGTTCAAATCCCGGTGCCCCATATGGTCCCCCGTGCCTGCCAGGAGCAATTTCTGAGCATGGAGCCAGGAATAACCCCTGAGCACTGCCGGATGTGACCCAAAAAAAATATTGCAGAATTTGGGAATGTGGAGAGCTACACCAGGCAATGCTTAGGTATAGCTCCTGGCTCTACACACAGGAATTACTCCAAGTAGTGCTCAGAGGACCATATGGAGATGCTCAGGATGGAACTGGGTGGCTGCATGCCAGGCAAATTCTCTACTCACTGTATTCACTGCTCCAGCCCTGTATTGTGGAACTTAGAGGTATCATGGGGGTCACATAAGTGCTTTAGAACTGGAAGGATTCTTGGCCTGTCACACCTCCAGAGGAGATCACAAGAGTTTTTAGCCTAAATTTCAATGTACCTATGACTTTCATCAGCTTTGTATCTCTTCTGAGGCTCTCCTAGTCTCTTCATATATCTCTTATGAGGTTCTATTTGTATCTCTTCTATGAAGTTGTGAAGCTCAGCCATTTACATGGAGGAACTATGAACTGAACATGGTGGAGTACTTTTATTTTTGTAATTTGGGGGGGAGGATTTTGGGGCCACACCCGGTGACACCCAGGGGTTACTCCTGGCTATGCACTCAGAAATCGCTCTTGGCTTGGGGGACCATATGGGACTCCTGGGATTGAACCAAGGTCCATCCTGGCTCAGTCGACTGCAAGGCAAATGCCCTATCACTGTGCTATCACTCCAGGCCTTTTTATTAAAGGCTAACAATCATTGCCAAATTTTAGGAACTTGGCTTCAAGTGGGAGTCAATTATCATATTTTGTGATACTTTGTATTGATCCTTCATCACCAGCAACCCTCGGGCAGGGTACTGAGAATTTCATCAATAATATGCTGCTAGCATCCAACGGAATTATGAGAAGAGATAGGAATTGTATAGATGCACAAAAAATGTGAGCAATGAAGAGATAATCACATATGCCTGTTCCTGTGGACAATTCTATTGAATCCACAACCTGAAAGGATGCCTTTATGTTTATGTGTTTCTCTTTCAGAGCCAAAGATGTTTGTCTTGCTCTATGTTACAAGTTTTGCCATTTGCGCAAGTGGACAGTCACGGAATAATCAGTTCAAAGGAGAAAGCTACTCCCCAAGATATATCTGTAGCATTCCTGGCTTACCTGGACCACCAGGGCCCCCTGGAGCAAATGGTTCTCCTGGACCTCATGGTCGGATTGGCCTTCCAGGAAGAGATGGTAGAGATGGCAGAAAAGGAGAAAAGGGTGAAAAGGGGGCTGAAGGTAATGAACAATGAAAGTCTGGTAACCCCTCTTCTAACCCCCAACTTAAAACTGTCCTTTCTTTATTTCTTTTGGAAATTGCTCTGTAAATGCTTTGGCTACTTCACCTTCTATCATCATAGCCATTTCCTGTGCTCTTCCTGTGCCTCAAACAATGCCTTGGACTCTTTACTTTGTTATTAACATTCATTGCATTGACCATGTTTGTAGGTCAGCATTATGTTATTTGACAGATGGTAATAGCCCGTGGTAGAGAAGCTAAATGAACTATGGGAGTTCACTGCTAGTGGTGAATGACTAGTAGAGCCCTTACTCTAACACTGAAGGACTCTGACCTTCTGGATTGTAAATAGGCAAAGGCTATCTTGCCAGAGCATGCATCAATAGAGGAATACATGAACAAAAGGAGAGATGAACATACTTTTTGCAAGTGCAAAAAGTAAAAGCCAATGGAAACTTGCAAGCAATTGACCTAGGTCCAATCCCTGGCACATTATGATCTCCTGAGCATGCTGGATACTACCCAATAAACCCTTGCAATAAACTTCAGGCCATTTGAGAATTTCCAGGAGGGTTTCCTGGCCTCCTGAGCACCTCTTGGGAGACCCCCAAAAATAAAGAAGTAAATTTGGAGACAAAGCACTGTTCTGCCCTCATACCATCAGTAAAGGTGTGAAAAGGACTGCTGGATTCTACTTTTCCAAGATGAGATGGCACTAGTATTGCTCATTATAATCATTCACACCAGGCCCACAGCAGCTTGGAAGTAGATTTCTTACAACTCTTTATGGCACATGATTGTCCTCTCATCCTTCAGCAATTTTCACTTTCACAAACAAGAGAGCTGAGGGGTTTAGATTTTCCTTCAGGGGGAAAATCTAGTACAGTAGATAAAGCACTTGTCTTGCATGCAGTTTACCTGAATTCAACCCCTGGCATCCCATATGTTACCTTGATCATGGCGATGAGTGATTTCTGAGCACAGAGCCAGGAATGACCCCTGGACACTGCTAAGTGTGACCCAAAAATGAAATAAAAACAAAAACAAAAAAAAAACAGATTTTCTAGTAAAACTGTTTTTATTTATTTTGAGACCACACCCAGTGGTTCTCAGAGTTTGCTCCTGAGATCTCACTGTGCGCAGGAATAACACCACACAGGCCTCAGAAAACAATGTGCTCTCGGGGATGAAAACTGTCAGTGATGTGCAAGGCAAGCATATTTCCTGCTACACTATCTCTTCATTCCCTTCAATATTTTTTAATTCTCTTGTCCTCACTCTTACTAAATATTATATTTGTAAAATTTATCAATTTGCATACATTTAAAACATTATGCAATTATTTATACTATTCATTTTAATTGATGTACCTGTAAAAGACATATGAAACTTACTAAAGTTTTGGTAACTTTTCTACCAAGTTATTGTAGTATTATGGAATTTTAGGAGTTTAACTTTAATCATCTATATGGTGATCTGGTGTCAACACCTTCCACAATAAAAATATATAAATCTCATGTGGTATATGAGATAAACAAATTGCAAAAGGCATAATAAATGGAGATTTTGCCTATAGAACTGAACCTGATGTGGGGGGACGATAGATGGGAGACATCATTGGGACACAAGTGGATAGAAACAGGAACTCCGGTGTTACATGAAAATGTGTGCATGAAAATTTTAGCTAGCAATATTACAAATTATGGTACCACAATAAAAAAGCTAAATAAAAACTCTTTTAAAACAGAGCCTAGAAAGTTTGCCAGGTTCTGCAGTCTTCAGAGTAACTGAACTGAAATTCTAGAGAGGCTGTGCTAATTTGAAGATGAAGTAAGTGATTTGGATTGAATCTTTGAAAACTCATTTCTGGTTGTAAGATTTGGGACCAAACATATGAAAGAAAAATCAGTAGGGGCTGGAGCAATAGCACAGCAGTAGGGTGTATGCCTTGCAAGCAGCTGACCCAGGACAGACCTGGGTTCAATCCCAGCATCCATATGGTCCCCCAAGCCAGAAGTGATTTCTGAGCTCTCAGAAGCTCAGAAGTAACCCCTGAGCATCACTGGGTGTGGCCCAAAAATAAAAAATAATAAGGAAGGAAGGAAGGGAGGGAGGGAGGGAGGGAGGAAGGAAGGAAGGAAGGAAGGAAGGAAGGAAGGAAGGAAGGAAGGAAGGAAGGAAGGAAGGAAGGAAGGAAGGGAAGGAGGAAGGAAGGAAGGAAGGAAGGAAGGAAGGGAGGGAAGGAGGAAGGAAGGAAGGAAGGAAGGAAAGAAGGAAGGAAGGAAGGAAGGAAAAATCAGTAGATCTAAGAGACAGGTTTCAGATTAGTCATTGCACCCAATTTTATAGATATACATGAAACAATATACTATATATTTAAATTATTGGAGAGCAATTCATTTCTGAGCTTGTCATTAACAAGCGTTTGTCAAATCAGTAACCACCAAATATGCAAACATCATTTAATGAATATAGAATCTGTAGAAGATTAGAGTTTACTTTGCAAAGTCTTCTATATGACAATACATATAGTGATAATTTACTGTCATTTCTCAGCACAAATATCTTTGAAATCTTGTAATAACACAGTATTGTAGTTATAGATTACCAACCCTTTTCATTTACTGTGTCTGGAAACAATAATGTAGTGGTTATGCAAATGTGTTGTAGTCAGAGCAACGTAGGCGCAAATCTTGGGTTCTTTTTTATTTTTTTTTATTTTTTTTCAGATCAAAGCATTTTTATTAAGGGGTGTGGGGGAATCTTCAGGGGAGGATAAGCCAATGATCTGGGCGAGTCGGGATCTTCGGACCCTATGGCCGCAGAAAATCTTGGGTTCTTTTTTAATTTGGGTTTTTTTTTCTGTTGTTGGTTTGTGTTTGGATCACACCCAAGAGCATTCGGGCGTTACTCCTGGTTCTGCGCTCAGATATTGCTCCTGGCAGGCTCAGGGGACCATATTAGATGGCCAGGATGGAACTTGGTTTGGTCCTGGATTGACCACATGCTGTGCTATGGCTCCAGCCCCAATCAAACTTTGGATTCTCCAATCATTTAGTATCATTTAGAACAAAGGGATTATTCAAGAATTTTTGAGTCCCTGCTTCCTCGTTTGAAAATTGGAATTTGAAAGGTCATGATGAAGAATTATTACATATATAATAAAATGCTCAACAGAATAACTACTACATGATAAGCACTCACTATAAGTTTTCATTTACCTAGTGCATTGTGAACTGCAAATATGGCCAAATCTCAATTGCTAATATGCAAAGCCGTATAATACATTGGTCTTTAATGACTGGTCCACAGACCTGTGCAAATCTCAGGTATAGAAATATTGAAAAGTGGGGGTAGGGGGTGGCGCTGGAGGTAAGGTGCCTGCCTTGCCTGCGCTAGCCTAGGATGGACCGCAGTTCGATCCCCCGATTTCCCATATGGTCCCCCAAGCCAGGAGCGACTCCTGAGCGCATAGCCAGGAGTAACCCCTGAGCGTCACTGGGTGTGGCCCAAAAACAAAAACAAAAAAAAGGAAATATTGAAAAGCACTTGACTGTAATTAATCCGAGGGCCTGTACACAAAACAGGAGCCAATCTATGAGTGTAAAATGGCTGAATTACCTTGATATAATAAACTAGAAATGAGTCATCTATTTCATAAGGTTACTTCTGATGTCATCTAAGTATATGGAAATGGACATTGTTTTTATAATAGATAGCATGTCCCAAATTGCTACAATTTTCTGACTATTGCTACAATAGGTCAGTTCTAGTTTTATATTCATCAGTCAAACCACCCATCCACTCATGCATTATTCATTCAATAAAAAAAAATCTGTCACCTAGTTCTCCAGAAAAGTTCAATCCTTGGCACCACACACACAAACACAAATGCAAACACAAGCACACACATATACACAATTATGTAAATAAAGCACTGTCAATGGTTCATGGAAAATAATTGACAAATGCGAACTAATACATTTTAAGAAGTTATTTTATTCTCCTATGTATAATTATGCTACTATAAATGGAATGGGGTCATATATTAAATAACATTTGAAAATTTATGTGACTCTAACACTCTTACCTCACTCTGGGAAATACAACTATCATAATCATTGAATTCCTACTATAGTGTAAAGTATCTGTATCTGCCTACTTTTATGACAGGTGAATCACAACAGATCATAGTTATTTCAAATTAGTTGGGAGTTAAGTGACTTCATACATATTAAAAGGACTTCTCTTGAAATCTAGATGAAAGTTCTCTATTTTCATGTTAGTGCCTCAATTTTTTGCAAGATATGTTATTTAGCCATAGTCCTTGAAGATTGACAGAGAAGAGAAATTCAGGGAGGTCTGGCTGGGACTGTGTGAGTATGCTGTTTTGACTCTATATTTAGAGAAACTATTAATTAAATGCTAAACTCTCTTTGAAGGTTTGAAAGGTAAGACTGGCCCCCTGGGTCTCGCTGGAGAGAAAGGGGACCAAGGAGAGACCGGGAAGAAAGGACCCATAGGTCCAGAGGGAGAGAAAGGAGAAGTAGGTCCCCCTGGAACTCCTGGACCAAAGGGAGATAGAGGTGATCATGGGGACCCTGGACCACCTGGAATTTGTAGATGTGGAAGCATTATGCTCAAATCAGCGTTTTCTGTTGGCATCACAACCAGCTACCCAGAAGAAAGGCTACCAATTGTATTTAACAAGGTTCTCTTCAATGAGGGAGAGCACTACAACCCTACAACAGGCAAGTTCATCTGCGCTTTCCCCGGAATCTATTACTTTTCTTATGATATCACATTGGCAAACAAGCACTTGGCCATAGGGCTGGTGCACAACGGGCAGTACCGAATAAAGACCTTTGACGCCAACACGGGGAACCATGATGTGGCTTCAGGGTCCACAGTCATCTACCTGCAGCCAGAAGATGAAGTGTGGCTGGAGATCTTCTTCACAGACCAGAATGGTCTCTTCTCAGACCCTGGTTGGGCGGACAGCTTATTCTCCGGGTTTCTCCTATATGTTGATACAGATTACCTTGATTCCATCTCAGATGATGATGATCTGTGATTAGGACTTCTTTCCTGAATGTTAAGATCTTTATCATCCAACACTAAACTGGGATCCTGCAAGATTCAGCAGCAGAAAGAAGACGCCAAATGTTTCCTGCTCAGAAACTTACAATTTTTGCAGGATCTATTCAAGGAAGATGAATGACCATATATTTGAAACTATACTGAAATGAATTCTATAAAACAGCACCCCAGATACGAATTCTCTTGAAAGCAATGTTTATAAATATTTAAACAAGCTAAATATAATGTTAATTTCATTACATTCCATGAGTGATACAAAACCAACTGACAATGATATTGTTTCATTAAATCTTCATAAAATTACATTTTGTCTGTTATTTAAGAGAGTCATAACACCCCAGACAGTCTTTGGTAATTCTCAAAAGATGATAGTACATCATAAACCAAAGGTAAGAGATGGTGATTAATTATAATTCTCTGCTGTGCCCTCAGGAGCTGTTCTGGATGGGGTGGTTTTGGCCCTAAAGCATGCTAATGGGGAGTGACAAATTCTTTTTGTTTTCTTTTTTTCTTTTTCTCTTTCTTCCTTCATAGACACTCATATTCATTGACTTCTCAATCCTTCAATATGTCTGAATAAGCAGCTACTATGATGCTGGTCAGAATGAACATGAGTTAAGGTAAAAATCCCTATCTCTGCCTAAACTAGTGAGTGAAGAGCACTTCAGTTTGAGGTGCACGTTGACTCAAAGACTGATGCTAGAGGCATGTGGAATCTTCCATATGCAAGAACCAAAGAAGTTTTTACACAGGAAAAACACTAGCGAGGTTCAGTCATTTGTATATTTGAGTAGATGCCATGTATGTCAATAAAGCATGAAATTCAGTGACTGTATTTTTCCTTCCATCCTTAAAAAGTTTGGTATTTGGAATCAGAAATGGCTTTAAAACATAAAGGTAGAGTGAGTCTGGAAGAGGGTGATGAAAATAAAACTCAACAGGCTACTGGAACAGACAGGTATGTCATTCTCCCAAATCTGTTAGTGTGTTAAGGGTTTTCCAGGAGAGATGGTTGTCCTTACAACTTTTTCACAAATAAGACCACTTGTTCATATTGCATAAAGACATAGGATCTCATAAATGCTTTCATTTAAGTATTAAATTCAAACATAAAATATCTGTGTTCACTGAATTTTAGTGTACTATAAGAAAAATGTACAGGAAGTAAAGGAGGATCATATATCTGAGCAAATAGATGTCCAGAACTTATCTCTCCCTTAGTCCTATTCTTCCTTTGGTTGCTCTTTCTTTTTTCTTTTTTAAACAAAATTCCCAGTTTAATCTCACCTACAATTCTCCCATCTTCAATTCACAGATAATATTTTTTACTTTATTCTTTTAGGTGTCTTCTAAATCCTCTTCCATGATTCTTCTCCTCATTCGTTAAGTAATTTTAATATTCTATTATTTTAATATTTAATAATGTTTAATTTTTTTTTTTAGTTTTTGGGTCACACCCGGCAGTGCTCAGGGGTTACTCCTGGCTCCATGCTCAGAAATTGCTCCTGGCAGGCATGGGGGACCATATGGGGCACCGGGATTTGAACCATGACCTTTTGCATGAAAGGCAAACGCCCTACCTCCATGCTATCTCCCGGGCCCCGTTTAATTTTATATTTAATAGTTTAATGCCTCCTGTGTATAAACTACCAACAATTTCTGCACAAGTGAAGCTAACACCATAAAGCCCCCAAATTCAACATTCTAAGGAGTCAAGGAAATAAATGCTACACACACACATACACACACAAATATATATACACATTCTTAAATTCTACATCTGAACATGCTAATATCTATTAAATACTGAACTGAAGATAGAAAAAATATTGTGTAGGGAATTTTAAAGAGAAAATGCTAACTCGTATTAGTAGAACTGGATAAACCTCTGCCACACCCCAGGTTTTAAGCAATAAGTACTGAATTCATAGTAATCAAGGTGGAGGAAAACGTACTTCAGGCAAAGATAATGATGAGTACAAAACATAAAAGTGAGGAGAGGGGGCCCGGGAGATAGCATGGAGGTAAGGCGTTTGCCTTTCATGCAAAAGGACATCGGTTCAAATCACGGTGCCCCATATGGTCCCCCATGCCTGCCAGGAGCAGTTTCTGAGCATGGAGCCAGGAATAGCCCCTGAGCACTGCCAGGTGTGACCCCCCC
>PVKC010036350.1:0-13239 GCA_004027635.1 Crocidura indochinensis
TAGGAGGGACACTGTCAGGCTACCAGCAAACTCCTGGAACTACATATCTTTTCTTGCAGTTAAACATGGAAAATATGTAAGTCAAGTAGACCAAGAAGCAATACCAATAGATATTTTTAAATATATTAAATATTTTCAAATTTAATAATATTTTAAAATATAAATAATCAAGGCCTGTTCTACTACTAAGTTTTTTGTTGTGTTGCCTAAAATGTTTCTAGCTAGCAAAAAAGTACTGTTCAGCTTAGTTCTTGTCATTAAAGACTGTCAATATTTTCATCAGGCTCTCTGCCTGACTCATCATTGACATTTCAATCAATATGTGTTTGATTACTGTGGTCATTAAGCCTTAATTTTCAAAGGCACAGAAACACATATGTATGCATATGATAATATCTTTGCAATGTTGTATAATGTGAGTATCCTCTTAGGTAATTTCTCAGATATAAAATGCTAGGCGCACACATCTAAAGCCCTGGCATGTATACTAAATTACCCACCAAAAAAGGCTTTATTTTCACCTTAATACATGAAACAGCACTTTCCTTTAGAGTTTCACAGGTAAAACACAAGGCAAGGTGATTAACAATTGTATTTAAAAACCCAGATCAGTAGAGGAAAACTTTGTATTTTCATTTTTAAATGAACCATATTATTTTAACCCTGATCCCTGTTTCTTAGATCTTTGAGCTTTCTGCCCAATTTGACTGGACCTTTTCTTAATAACACATAGAGTTAACATTGAACATATTGAATCATTTCTGAGTTAATCATAATGATCTGACCTAATTGGAGGCATTTCAGGCACACATAATGAGTATTGCTACCCATGAGCTATAAAGGGTTTTTATAAACAGATGAGAAAGTCAAAATAGATCTGATTAATTCTCTATTTCTCTTGATATGTGACTCAAAGTCTGAGTATGTTGGATGGTCATTTAGGAACATAATATAAAAAAATAGATCTTAAAAAATGTTCCAGGAGCATTCACATATATTCTTCTTTATCAGAACCATTCTAACAAAACACTAATCATTTTAACAAAGTCAGGAAATCACATGGCCATAACAGCACTGTGGCTGCCAACTCTGTAATGCTTGTGCTCACTGCTAAAGCCATCTCCATGATGGCAGTGCTGTCCAGCTGATTTGTTCGCTCTATTAGCTATCTCTGTTGCTGCTCTATTTATGTAGCTTTTATTCTGTATATGAGTTTGGAAGCTGTAAATTTCTAAGGAAAGAAGTAATTTAATAACCATTTACCAATGATGTGACTATAATCACAATTCTCTCAGAGCCACTATTAAGATATTACTTTGAATATTTAACCCCAAATAATAAAAAAAATCACCAAGAAAATAGAAATTTGATTTCTGAAAATAGAAGAAGCCATCTTGAAGTATGTACTTATTCAGTAAGTACATGAACTATGTGGGTCGCTTTTGAACTACATTTTTTGATCAAAATAATTCATTTAAGCATTATGGTTAAAATTGTTCATAATTGTATACCAGGCATAAAATACTGAATATGCATTTTCAACTACATATTTTTAAATACCTGTTTTGAGAGCCAGGAATGAGGCTCAGTGGCACAGAGTATATATATCATGTATTTTTTCTCATGGACATCACAATAATAATAACACCCAATTAGATATAATTTCATAGTCACACTTCAAATGTTTTATAAATGTAAAATCATTATGATAATTAAATATATAGGCATTAGAAGAACAATATTGATAATATCAAAGCATGCAATCCATGTACATGTTCAAACTATTCTAGATCTCTATCAACAGTCTATCAATATATATATTCATACAAGTCAAGCTCTAAAATTTTTTATCAGCCTCTATATATTTATAAGACATGAAAATAAAACAGACACATTTTTCTATTTGTGATTCTTTTTAAAAATAAATTTATCTTCTATTTTTTTTCCTGAGGAAGGAATCATCTGCTTCTACACTATTTTAGCAAAATTTTATTTACTTGTTGATTTATTTATTTTAATTTTGTGCCACAAATAGTGGAACTCAGGAGTTATTTCTTGCTCTGTGCTCAGAAATTACTCCTTAGGCCGGAGAGATAACATGGAGGTAAGGCATTTGTCTTGCATGCAGAAGGATGGTGGTTCGAACCCCGACATCCCATATGGTCCCCCAAGCCTGCCAGGAGCGATTTCTGAACGCTGCCAAGTGTGATCGAAAAACCAAAACCAAACAAACAAAAATACAGGAGCCCATATCTAGAAAATTAAAAAAAAAAAGATAGTTTTTTTAAATTGGCCGGAAAGATAGTATGGAGGTAGAGCATTTGCCATGGATGCACAAGGAAGGTAGCTCAAATCCCAGTGTCCCATATGGTCCCCCGAGACCACCAGGAGTGATTTCTGAGTGTAGAGCCAGGAGTAACCCCTAAGCGCTACCGGATGTAACCCAAAGACCAAAAAAAACAAACAAAAAAAAAAAAAGAAAAGGAAAGAAAAGAAAATACTCTTGGCAGGCTCAAAAGACCATATGGAATGTTGAGGATTAAATCTGGGTTAGCTGTGTGCAAGGCAAATGTCCCACCCACTATGGTATCAATCAGCCCTATGTTTTTATTTTAAATTTTATCACAAATTGACAAATGAAATATATTATTTAAAAGATTACTTTAAATTAATAATTTCCTTGAATACTATATATGACTTTAGCAATGAGACTAACCGTATAAAACCAAAACTTGACAATTGGAGCATTGTAGAACTCATAGACTTTTCTGGTCCATGGAAGCCTTTTGAGCCCATTTTTTATATCACATTGCTGATTTTCATCTATTTTCTCATCAGGTCCTCTTTCCAAATCCCAGTCTTTCTGTAAAATAAATAATTATCCATTGTCAGGGGTTTAACAAAAAAATTGATATTTTCATTTATTCTAAGAACTAAATATATAAATATGTGAAAATATATTCTAAGAACTTAATATATAAATATATGATAGACATATTAGAAATTAAGAACCTCCTGAAAAACTAGACACTTAATATTGAAAGTAAATCAAATTATATGTATCATATAAGTTTTGAATAAGTTAAAAAATGGACATCTTTGCATAACCTAATTTTTAATTTGATTTGAATTTCCAGGAATTGACATTTAATGCTGGATATCTTATTCTGTAAATTCATAGACTGTTGATTTACTTGATTTACATTAGTGATCAGAAGTCTATAATGTTTGCTAACTAGGTCAATTTTATATGCTTGAAGAATATTCATATTGATATGTTACTTTAAAAAGCAAGATGGTAGTTTGAAAGAATAAATTGCTTAATAATATTTTCTTATGTCCCATGTAAATAAACAGCAGAATGTTGGCAAATTTTCAAAATCAGGACAGCTATTTAATAAAAGAGGAAGAAATAAAATTGAAAATAACATTTTTAGATTTGCATTTTGTTTTAGCTTGCTTCAAATTATTAATGTTAAAACAATTCAAAATTTATTTAAGATTCTATAATTATGTTCCTTAAATTAATTGATTTGTTTCTGACAGACACTCCCTTTGTAATTGAACAAGAGCACTATGTCTAAGGAAATCGTTTGGCCATACAAACTTCCACTTTTTTTTTCATCTTTTTTGGCCAAGACTCTCTCATTTTTCTAAGGAAATTCCTTCCTCAAATATACAAACACCAAGCAACAATCTTGTCCTGGCTGCTACGGCCACACTATACTTGTCAAGGATTGACCCAAGATAGATGAATCTGATGTATTTGCATGTATACTTTGCAATTATTATGGAAAAAAGATTCCTCTTTACTGCTGTGAGTTTCAGAATTTATGTAACATTTTTATGATTGTTCCTATCTATTGAGTCCTTCTCACCCTTGTAAGCCCAAGAATTCATTTTACATTTTTATTAGCTTATCTATTTAAAATATTCAAAAATATATCTTATCTCTTAATGTAAGAAAAAAACACAAGACATTTTTAAAATGCAATACAATTTCCCAATAGCCAAAGCAAGACAAAATTTTCTGTGCTTATTCTGTTGAATTTCTTAGCAACAATTTTGCAACCTAAAGATATTCAAAGAAATTCTCATGAAATAAAAAAAATGACATAATTATTTGATGACATATCTTTTCCAATTCCTGGGAAGTCGAGGGCAGGATTAGTCTCTACAGATTTTGTAGCAGAGGTCATTTACCAGAAGTTCATGGTCCTGCTGAATTATTCTTTGGTTTTTCATTTCTTGAACTTTCTACAAATATTTGCAATGGCTTGACTAATGTACATTTTTAGGGAAAACATTTATCTTTCAACTGGTGGTCAAAAGCTATATATCAACCCAAAGAATTTTAAGCTTGCAGGTAAAGAGTAATGAGAAGCTATGTAGAGAATGAATATTTGTATGACTATAATTATACAAGTGTCCTCATATCAGAACCTTTAAATGGAACCTTAGGAACAGGAAAAGGTTCAAATTGCTAGAGCAGGCATTGCTCACGAGCATCCTGGATGATGACCTCTGACACTACATGGTTGGCCCCTCACCCCAGCAACACTGGGTGCTCCTCTTGTGGGTGTCAGCATCTCCAGATGCCAGAACAGAGTCTTCGGATATTCTGGCTCTGTTCACCAAATGTCTCACCAAGAGTGATCCTCAGATCTCCTGAGAACTACTTGAGAGTCCGCCTTCCCACAAAAGAGTGAACTTTGGTGGGGATGGTGGGATTCTTTTTAGGGCCACACCCAGCGGTGCTCAGGGCTTATTCGTGGTTCTGTGATCAAGGATCACTTGTGGTTGGGCTTGAAAGACCATATGTAGTGGCAAGGATCGACCCAAGGTCAGCTGCTCTCAAAGTAAGTACCTGGTATACAATCACTACAACCAAACCTTTTTAAAAATAAAAAGAGATATTAAAAAAAAAAAGTACTTAGGGGCCAGAGAGATAGCATGGAAGTAGAGTGTTTGCCTTACATGCAGAAGGACAGTGGTTCGAATCCTGGCATCCCATATGATCCCCCAGGCATGCCAGGAGCGATTTCTGAGCGTAGAGCCAGGAATAACCCCTGAGAGCAGCCAGGTGTGGACCCCCCTCCAAAAACAAAAACAAAAACATAACAGAAAAAGAGTACTAAACTTAGGTTGCTATTGAGAAGAGGAATTTTATGGATGTAAAAGGAAAAAAGAGATGTCACCCTCCTTTTCAAACTTCAGTGTGACTTTTATAGTTTGAGGGAACACCCTCATAGTGCTCTGCTCAAGGATCACTCTTGACAGGCTCAGGAGACCATAAAAAATCGAACTTGAAAAATTTGACCTGAGGATCAAACTCAGGTCATCTATATCCTACCTGCTGTATTATTGTTCCAGCCCTGGCTTTAAATTTTTTTTGAAGAAGCAGATAATTTTGTAAATTTTAAAAACTAGTAATAAAAGTGGCTAGAAAGATCATACCGAGTTGGAATGCCTGCTTTACATGCAGGACACTTGGGTTTGATTCTTTGGCTGGCATGATCCCCTGAATCAGGGGTCCTCAAACTTTTTAAACAGGGGCCCAGTTCACTGTCCCTCAGACCATTGGAGGGCCAGACTATAGTAAAAACAAAAAATTACAAACAAATTCCTATGCACACTGCATACATCTTATATTGATGTGAAGAAACAAAATGGGAACAAATACAATATGTGGCCAGCGGGCCGTAGTTTGAGGAATATTCAGGGTCTGAATATTCTACCAGGAGTGACTTGGAGCACAAACTAGGAATAGACCCCAAGCATAACAGGGTGTGTCCCAAAAGCAACTGACCCAACAAATTAATAAATACCATATTTTATGGTATATAAGATGACACTTCAACCCATGAAAGACTTCTTAAAAGTCTTAAAAGTAAGTTACTTCTGTCCCTGAAGTTGGAGTAAGTTTCAGCATGCTGTATATACCAGTGTATAAGTCTAGACAACCCCCGACTTTTAAGAAGGTTTTCATGGGCCAAAAAGTCATCTTATATGCCGTAAAATATGTAAATAAACTAACATTTAAATAAAAAGAAATAAATATTCGTCAATGCTCTTAGCTAATTAATTTCTCCAACCTAGCCACAAAAGAATTCTTACTAGTGTCAGATTTGTGAGATTAGCAAAAATTTTCAAATTGGAACCTTTTGCCTGATTGTACTTATAATTGCATAAAATGTGATTTTTGAGGCCTCAGCATGTAGATTTCAGTGCATGGATTTAACCCTGAGCACCACAAGGGGTGGTTCTAAATTTGAAGAAAAAAAAAGAAAAACAAGAATATTTTCATTGCAATTTATCAACATGCCTAACATTAAGTTCATTGCCTTTTACAAACCTGTTCCTTCTAGAGTTGCTTCAAGATGGTCACACATTAATCTCTCTTATATTTCTACCTTCCTCTAGTTTATCTTCCATTATGAAATTTTACTTGATTTTTTCCTTAAATTTTTGTTTTCTATTAATTCCATTACTAGTAATCCTGGGTAAAGTCTTAGTACTTTTCACGTGGATATTATGCTACCCTCTACATTCTCAATTTCCATGCAACGTTTTTTGTACTATATACTAGAAGCAGAATACTTTTTCTAATGTTTAAAATGCCTTTATATTCTAGTCATATGGTCTCACTGCACTTTATTGCCTATAGAATAAAAAAAAACGTATCCATTAATAAGTTATACAAGGGTAAACCGTAACTTATCCAACTTAACTCTACTTTTCTCTCAAGATCTAAAAAGAGTCCCTTCTTGATCCATATCCACCAAATCATAACTTTGTATTTGACATATACTTCCATGCCTTTGTTCTGTACTTAAAGTTTTACTTCCCACTAAAACCCTTTTATCAACACCTTCTTCAAGTCACAACTAAAGATCAGCTCATAATAATGTCACTAATCTCTAATCATCACCTATAGGCCCCTAGTAAAAAACAGTCCTCTTATTCCCCTTGCTAATCTATTCTGTCATCATGCCATCAGAACTCATACATTTAGGTCAGGGATGAAATTCAGAGAACTCTTGCTTGAATGTTATGAGATTCTATGTTCAGCCCCAAACACAGCAATATATGGTTATATAGCATATGTATAGTCAAATTTTCAAAGGATTAATAGCCATAGAGATTTAAAATTACCATGGCAAAGCTATTTTACCTGCAAAGCTATACGCTATATAACAGGTTCAGAAAAGAATAAGAAAAATAAGTATTTAAATATTAAAAGAGATGATGGAAAAGAAAGAAGGAAATACATTCATACTCAAACTATCATGCTAATTAAATGTTTCTGATCTGTTAGAGGCATAGTAACCATAATCAGGATAGATACATAACAGATGCTTGCTATAAAAGCCAATTATGACTAATTAGTTCTCATTAGTTACTGAATGTTTTAAAATATAATAATACCTCAAAAGTGCAGAAGATCATCACACAAGATGCTAGCTAAAGATACCTCATTAAAGTATTAAATAGCAGATAAGATGTTTATAGTAGCTCACAGAAAATGACAAAGTTATAAGCAGTAATCCAATTTAAAATATAAAAAGCACGGGGCCCGGGAGATAGCATGGAGGTAAGGCATTTGCCTTTCATGCAAAAGGTCATCGGTTCGAATCCCGGTGCCCCGTATGGTCCCCCGTGCCTGCCAGGAGCAATTTCTGAGCATGGAGCCAGGAGTAACCCCTGAGCACTGCCAGGTGTGACCCAAAAACCAAAAGAAAAAAAAAAAGAAAAAAATATAAAAAGCTGGAGCCAAAATGATACTACAGCAAATGCAGTGCTTGCCTTGAACTCATCCAATCTAGGTTCAATCCCTGGCATCCCATATTGTCCCTCGAGCGCCATCAGAAGTAATTCCTGATTGCAAAGCCAGGAGTAATTCTTGAGCATCACCTAGTGTACCCCACAAAAAAAAGATATAAAAATCAAAATACAAAACCACAGACAGTATATTTCGAACTCTTCAGTGAAATGAGTTAAAAAAAGAAAAAAGAAATAAGTTAAATTACTAAGAGTAACATCTGGGAACTCATGTAAAAATATGCTTAGTTATTATATGTGACAAAAATATTTATTGACAGGGACATTGTATAGGAATTAAGGCACTTGCCTTGCATGCAGACAACTCATCTTTGAACACTGATACAACATATGGTTCTCCAAGCCCTACTAATAGTGATATTTGAATAGAAAATCAGGGGGCCAGGCGGTGGCGCTGGAGCTAAGGTGCCTGCGCTAACCTAGGACGGACCATGGTTTGATCCCCCGGTTCCCCATATGCCCACCCACCCCACCCCACCCCCGTGCCTGCCTGGAGCGACTTCTGAGCGAATAGCCAGGAGTAACCCCTGAGCGTCATCGGGTGTGACCCAAAAACCAAAAAAAAAAAAGAATAGAAAATCAGAAGTAAGCCCGGAGTACTAATAGTGTGGTCCCCAAAAAAGCACAGAACAAAAATTAAAATAAATAAATAATAAATTAAATAAATAAAATCTAAGATTTGTAGAAAAATAGTAATGTTCAAGGCAAATTTAAATCTAAATCTTCATAAAGAAGTTAGTTTAAATGTTTTTGTTTGTTGTTTTGTTTTTTGGGTCACACCCAGCAGCGCTCAGGAGTTACTCCTGTTTCTACACTCAGAAATCATTCCTGGCAGGCTCAGGGGACCATATGGGATGCTGGGATTCAAGCCACCATCCTTCTGCATGCAAGGCAAACACCCTACCTCCATGCAATCTCTCTATAAATATTTAAAACATTACTGTATTTACTATAGCTATAGATTATAGTAAGCCGGTTTAATGAAACAGTCGCAAAGGAAAACAAAATTTTAAGCAGCTGTCAAAATTAAGTCATTGACTTGGACTAGCAATATAAATAAAATGTATTGCTTAATCATACAATGGGCTACAATGTCATGCTGCATGGAGCAGAAAGCTATTGACTCAGAGGCATTTCAGAATAATGCCTAACCTCAGGACCCTGTGTTTTAGCAGTACCAGAAATGTTTTTTTAGCAGATTATTAAACAACTTTTTAAGTACATGTTGTTTACTTTTTGCGTGAAGGTAATGACATGAAAATTCACTCTCCTATTGCACTAACCGTACAAGCATTTTCTTTGGCGTTGCTAGGATTCTGGTCACCGTAATACCACATAAACTGGAAGTCCTGGGATTGAGGGACATGTGACATCTCCGCTTTGCTTTTGAATTCCAATGTCAAAATGGTAGGTGGTAAAAGAATGCTTATGATGATCTTTGGAAGAGAACAGAGTATATAAACAGTGAGATTAAATAGGATACAAATATCATTATTTAAACAATAAAATTCAGATTTTAGGTGTAAAATTTAAAAGTTTTCTAAAACACAGATTATTTCACTCAACTGTGGAATATCAAATAAGAGGATGAGGGAATGCAATGCAGTAAAAGGGTATGCCACAATAACGACTGACTCCAAAATACAAGGAAGAGGACAGAGAAGGAAAGAAGCCAACAGATTAGGAAAGAGAGTAACAGGGAATCAGGGAACAAGAATCTCAGGTACACTAGTCATGTGGTATATACTATATCTAAACAATAGTCAACAACACTGAAATCATGAGATACAAATTACAACAAATAAGTTTAAAAATATCTCTTTTGGAACTCTCATTCACTGCTGGTAGGAATGCCATCCAGTCCAGCCTTTATGGAAAACAATATGGAGAGTCTTCAAAAAACTGGAAATTGAGCTTCTATATGATCCAACTACACCACTTATAGGGATATACCCTAAGAACACAAAACAGTACAAAAATGCCCTCTGCACATCTATATTCATTGCAGCACTATTTACAATAGCCAGACTCTGGAAAACACCAAGATGACTGACAGATGATGAGTGACTAAAGAAGTTGTGGTACATATACACATGGAAACTATTATGCTGAGTAAAATAAGTCAGAGGGAGAGAGACAGACACAGAATAGTCTCACTCATCTGAGGGATTTAAGAAAAACAAAAAAAAGATATCATTGTAATAATACACAGAGACAATAGAGATGAGGACTGGAAAGACTGGTCCATGAGATGAAGCTTACCACAAAGAGTGGTGAGTTCAGTTAGAGAAATAACTACATTAACAACTATCATGATAATGGGAATAAGTAAGAGAAGTAGAATGCCTGTCTCAAAGACAGGCAAGGGGTAAGTGAGGAGAGAAATGGGGGGCATTGATGTTAGGAAGGTTATACTGATGAAGCGAGGTGTTCTTTTCTATAACTAAAATCCAACTACAAATGTATTTGTAATAAAAATATATTATTAAAAGGTTAGAAAATAAAATATTCCTTTAGATAGGACTGAAGTGGCAGCACAGTGGGTAGTGTTTGCCTTGCACATGATCAACCTGACTTTATTCCCCAGAATCCTAGATGTTTGCCTGCGCTCACCAGAAGTAATTCTTGAGTACAGAGTCAGAAGTAAGCCCTGACCACCACTTTGTGTGGCTTTAAAACAAAACATAAAATTTGCCTGTCACGGGGCCCGGGAGATAGCATGGAGGTAAGGCGTTTGCCTCTCATGCAAAAAGGTCATCGGTTCGAATCCCGGTGCCCCATATGGTCCCCCGTGCCTGCCAGGAGCAATTTCTGAGCATGGAGTCAGGAGTAACCCCTGAGCACTGCCGGGTGTGACCCGAAAATAAAAAAAAAAAATTTGCCTGTCACGGGGCCCGGGAGATAGCATGGAGGTAAGGTGTTTATCTTTCATGCAAAAAGTCATCGGTTCGAATCCCGGTGCCCCATATGGTCCCCTGTGCCTGCCAGGAGCAATTTCTGAGCATGGAGCCAGGAGTAACCCCTGAGCACTGCCGGGTGTGACCCAAAAACAACAAAAAAAAAATTTGCCTGTCAATATGGTAGGCTGTAGGGCTGAGAGTAATCTTGGGACCACTGGTGGAGATAAGTTGACACTGGTGGTAGGATTGGTGCTAATACATAATACGTCTAAAGTTCAACTATCAATAATTTTGAAAATCACAATTTTTACTTATATAAATTTTTTAAATGTTGAGACATCAATCTACTAAATACTATCTTGTCAAGCTAAAAATAAGACTTAGTACTCAGAGTATTCAAAGATCAAAAATTATGGGACAAAAGATATAGCCCAGTGAGGCTCTTAATACCAGTACCGCATACCACATACTGGTTAACCATGTCTGTTTACCATTCATAATTAAATAAGCAGAATTTAAAAGCCATATTCTTGCTAGTGCCCCCCCTTTTTTCTTTCTTGCTCAGATGACCTTTTATTTTATTTTTGCGTTAAAATTTCGTCATCTGGGAAGATTCTCTGGAGTTTCCCCAGTTCTGAAATGGATTTGTTTACTTGTGTGCTTGTTTTCAATACAGATACAAAACCCAAAATATATGCAATCATCTAGTTGTAGAAATGTAGTTAGTCAGCACAATGGTATTACAGCAATTAATTTCTAATTCAATTCCTGAGATTCTTTTTACCACTGTGCACTGCAGAACAATTGACTTGTGCGATAGTATTTAATAACATCAATAACTCATTTTCAAGGAATATATTAGAATCTATTACCCTAAAACACTTAAATGAGTTTTCTCTTCTTCATAATCTTTCATCGTCTCCCTCCAGTCTTGATCAGCTCTGAAACAGTCTAATCAAAGCTTCCTATAAAGATTTTCATATTTTCAAAAAAAAACTCACTTATAAACAACTAATGATTTAGACTTCTAGAGTGTTCACATAGAATGACAAACAGTTCACTAGGAATCAGGCATGGTAGACAGCTAATTCAGCCTTCTTTGCTTGGTCTGTGTTTTTTTCTTTTTTTTTTAACTCTATTTGGAGACAAAAAATTTTTCCTTGTGTCATTTGAGCTTCTTTTTATGGTACATGAGAAGCAAGATATTTAATTCTTTGTAAGGCTTTCTTAAAGCAATAGCATTATATGGCACAGCCTTGGGCAAAATAATTTTTTGAACTTTTAGCTTTCGAAATCACATCTCTCTCATTCTCTTTCTGAACATTTAAAGGAGTTACTGTCAATGCTTGTGTCTACAGGTGAATGTATTTTTCTCTCAGCTTCATCACTTCTCAGGCTAAAATCAAAACAGATCAACAGATCACCTACTCTGGAAATAGTGGCTATTATGTTGATATTTTTAAATAGGCAGCTATAGCACTGAATTCTAAATTAAAATAATATTTTGTTGACCCTAATTCTTGTAATAGCTTCATTATGGGAATTAGTTTATTATTTTAGCTCATTTATTTTTTATAAAATATTTATTTAAGCACCATAATTACAAGCATGATTGGAGTTGGATTTCAGTCATAAACAGAAACACCACCTTCACCAGTGCAACATTCCCACCGCCGATACTCCCTATCTCCCTCCTCTGCCACCCCTTCCTGTATTTGAGACAGCCTTTCTACTTCTCTCATTCATTAACTTTGTTATATTAGTTGCTAGTGTAGTTATATCCCTAACAACATTCACCACTCTTTGTGGTGAGCTTCATATTGTGGGCCTGTCCTTCCAGTCCTTCACTCTATTGTTTCTGGGATTATTACAATGATGTCTTTACTTTTTCTTTTAAACCCATAAATGAGTGAGACTACTCTGTGTCTATTTCTCTCCCACTGACTTATTTCATTCAGCATAATAGATTCATGTATAAGAAAATTTCATGACTTCATCTCTCCTGATGGCTGCATAATATTCCATTGTGTATATGTACAACAGTTTCTTTAGCTATTCATCTGTTGAAGGGCATCTTGGTTGTTTCCAAAGTCTAGCTACTATAAATAGTGCTGCAATAAATATAGGTGTAAGGAAGGGATATTTTGAATTGTATTTTTGTGTTTCCAGGGTATATTCCTAGGAGCTCTTATTTCTTTATTATCTACAGTGTGTTCACCAAAACTATGTATCTTAAGGAACATCATTCTATTTGGAAAATAGCAATCATATTTCTCAGAAATTAAGAAAAAGTAAAGAGATGTGGAATAATAATACAATATGTAGGGTGCTTGCTTTCTATGTAGCCAACTTGGATTTGATCCCTGGAATCCCATATGATCCCCCAATCTCACCAGGAGTGATCCCTGAATGTACAGCCAAGAGTAAGCCCTTGAGCATCACCTAATGTGGCCCAGAAGCAAAACAAGAACAAAAAAAAAGAAAAAGAAGGAAGGAA
>PVKC010036351.1:0-13243 GCA_004027635.1 Crocidura indochinensis
TGGATTTTAAAGAAAATAAAAGTCATTTTAGCAACAATCAACAGAGACAATGAGAGGAGGGCTGGAACTTCCAGCTCACTTCATGAAGCTCACCACAAAGAGTGGTGAGTGCAGATATAGAAATAACTACACAGAGAAGCATGTGAATGAATGAGGGAACTGGAAAGCCTGTCTAGTGTACAGGTGGGGGGTGGGTAGGAGGGAGGGAGACTCGGGACATTGGTGGTGGGAATTTGCTCTGGTGAAGGGGGTGTTCTTTACATGACGAAACCTAATGACTATCATATATGCAATCAAAATGTTTAAATAAAAAATTAAAAATTAAAAATTAAAAAATAGATGGGAATACATTAAACGGAGAAGCTTCTGCACCTCAAAAGAAATAGTGCTCTGGATCCAAGAGTCACCCACCGAGTGGGAGAAACTATTCACCCAACACCCATCAGATAAGAGGCTAATATCCAAAATATACAGAGCACTGACAGAACTTTACAAGAAAAAAAACATCTAATCCCATCAAAAAATGGGGAGAAGAAATGCACACACTTTGATAAAAAAAGAAATACAAATGGTCAAAAAGCACATGAAAAAATGTTCTTCATCACTAATCATCAGGAAGATGCAAATCAAAAGAACGATGAGATACCACCTCACACCACAGATATTGGCACACATCACAAAGAATGAGAACAATCAGTGCTGGCAGGGATGTGGAGAGAAAGGAACTCTTATCCACTGCTGGTGGGAATGCCGTCTAGTCCAACCTCTATGGAAAGCAATATGGAGATTCCTCCAAAATCTGAAAATTGAGCTCCATTCAACCCAGCTATTCCACTCCTAGGGATATACCCTAAGAACACAAGAATGCAATACAAAAACCCCTTCCTCACAGCTATATTTATTGCAGCACTATTCACAATAGCCAGGCTCTGGAAACAACCAATATGCTCTTCAACAGATGAATAGCTAAAGAAACTGTGGTACATATACGCAATGGATTATTATGCAGCCATCAGGAGAGATTAATTCATGAAATTTTTTCTATACATTGACGTACATGGAATCTATCATGTTGAGTGAAATAAGTCAGAGGAGAGTGACAGACTCAGACTAGTCTCACTCATCTATGGGTTTTAAGAAAAATAAAAGTCATTTTTGCAACAATCCTCAGAGACAATGAGAGGGGGACTGGAACTTCCAGCTCACTTCATGAAGCTCACCACATAGAATGGTGAGTGCAGTTATAGAAATAACTACACAGAGAACTGCCATAATCATGTGAATGAATGAGGGAACTGGAAAGCCTGTCTGGAGTACAGGTGGGGGTGAGGTGGGATGGAGGGAGATTTGGGACATTGGTGGTGGGAATGTTGCACTGGTGAAGGGGGTGTTCTTTACATGACTGAAACCTAAGCAGAATCATATATGTAATCAAGATGTTTAAATAAAGAAAAAATGATAAAAAAATTAAAAAAAAAAGAAAGAAACCCAAGCTGATGGACATCATAATAATCCAAGGTAGTCAGGAAGCAGTGGGAACCTGTGCTCTGTCTCTGAGTCTGTCTTATGTGACCCTGACCTGAGCTTCTCATGACACTGAAAGCCATGGATTGGTGCCTGGGCTGATGCTCTGAGTCTCATGTAGGCTCTGGGGAGGAGACAACATTGCCTCAAAGGCCTGCTGCCATCTTACAACAGAAAAGCACCTACTCTAGAATGTTTTTTTATCTGGATCCATTTTATAAATAGAGGAGGCTATGAATATTTCCAGCTGGGTACAAAGGGGTGCCCCATAGTCAGTAAAGAATGGATCCTCAAAGAGAAGGTGACGGACAACATTCTCACCAGCACGGGACCTGGTCACCCCACCCAGTCCCACAGCCTCCCATTTTAGGGAGGGGAAGACATGCAAGAATCCAACAGACTCTGTGAGTAATACAGCGACTCCGGATTTCCCTTTGAGTTAAAATAGCCTTGGATTTAAAGAGAACGACAACGTGATGACAGTGGAGTAAATAAAAGAGAGAGAAGACCCAGCCCCTCAGCATCGGGGGTTCCCGTGCATGAATCAGCAGGCGGGTGGGAGGAGAAGTTCTTGGCTCACCACCACCCTTCCACCCTCTGAATCACAGCCACATAGCTAGCTCTGCCAGAGGGTAAGGGTATGCTGGAGCAGGGAGACTCTATGGGCTCCAGAGAGATCAGGTGAGGACCAATGTCTGCAGGTAGAGGACACAGGCTTGATTCAAAACTTTTGACGGGAATCTGGAAGGGTGGACTATGGGAAAAGCCTCTTGGACACACCATAGGGTGGAGGTGTGAGGCTACAGGATTCTGAGCAGCCAGTTGAGTGCTGTGGATGATATCTGAATCTAGCTCACAGGTCTGACCATTTGGGATCTGCAGCCTTCCCTTCAGGAGCTGGGTTGTGATGGACATGGAGGGAGACTCCAACTTGGAGGGGACTAGATGCTGATTTGACACAGTAGTCTGCTCGGAGAACCAACCCTGAGCTTTGAGGGGACCCTTCCCACCCACCCACCAGGAATCAGAAACCACAAGGGAAACCTGCAAAGTTGATGAAGATACAAAACTACAAGGACAGAACTGGGCTCCTGAAAGCTAAAATAAATAAGGTTTGAAAATAATTTATCATAAGATCTCAAAACATAGGCAAGTGAATGGCTGGAAGCACTGTGAGTTGAAATTATGCATGATATCACAAACTGGAGACTGAACCATGCCACCTAGGACTATAATCAAGGATATGCTGGTGCTGTGCAGGTTTAATGAGAGAAGGATCCACATCTAAATTCAGTGCCAGAGAAGTAGCACAGAGCACAGTGTCTGTCTTACATATGGAGACTCCAGTTTACCACTGAGAACAATATCAAGAACCATGGGAAGATCCAAAAACTAAGGTCTAAACTGACTCTATTAGCTGACAAGAGTCAGTACCTGTGCTGTGGACGTATAAGCTTCTGCTTCATGTGATTCTGGGGAAAGCCATCCTCAGCCATGCTCCCAGTCTGGGTGAGGGGAGAATAGCCCAGGAAGACTGGGAACTCCATGACTTCATACAGCTAGGATCCCAGCTCTACCATCCTCTCTGACTCTATCATGACCGAGCACCCTGGCTCCACCATCCTTCCTCTCTTTTGCCTTCACTCATTTGAACAGACTGACAGTCCCTGTCTACATTTCAGGTAGGTCACACAAAAATACTCATTGTAAGTAGCAGAGATGATGAGAGAATCACCGAGAAAAGTTCTCTGACTTACTCATGAATCTTGTCTTACCACATGCAAAACAAATTCAGGTGGCTGATTTTGTCACTTTATCTGCTTAGAATCCAGAGCCACACCATCATGGAGCATGCACTTCCTGTGACAGATACATCTGTGTCTGTGGGCCTGGAAACTAAACCGCTGCATTATCTGACCCCATATTATCAATATTTATTTTGTAAAATATCTTTATTTAATCACCATGATTACAAACCTGTTTGTAGTTGGGGTTCAGAACACTCCCTTCCCCAGTCTAACATTCCCACCACTAATGCCCCCATGTCCCTCTCCTCCCCCAACCTCTAACTGTATTAAAGACGGGCATTCTACTTCTCTCACTCATTAACATTGCCATGATAGTTGTTAATGTAGTCATATCTCTATCTGTACTCACCACTCTTTGTGGTGAGCTTCAATATTTAACGGTTGGGCAGGAAAGGGAGAGATGTGACAGTTCCATATTACAAGGATAGAGAATCCCTCTCTAGAGCAATTCTAAAATCAGATAGCAAATACTAAGAGATGATGATGACAAGATCTTTGTATTTTTGAAACCTGGGACTAATTATTCCCCTATGGTCCTTGGCTCCTGTCTAGAGGCCCTGGCTTCTGTCCTTTGAACATCCCTCTTTCCTTTTCCATAAAAAGCTGAGCACTTTCCTTGACCTACTTCCTGACAGTAGGGTCTGGAGGGCAATGACCTCTTGCCCTCTCTTCTTTCTGCTTTCTCTTGAGGTGGAAGCTTGAGGTTATCTTGGTGAGTCCATGGCAGGAACTGTGAGTGGCAACTGATAGCTGAGAATGACCTCTGGCCATCAGCCAGCAAGTAGAGGAAGTGCTCAATCCTATAAGTCGAGGAACAGAATTTTATCAACAGGCCCTGGAAGCCTGGACATTGACCCTTCCTTAGAGACTCCTTGACAGTGTGGGAGGCCACCTAAGCTATACCTGGACCAAAGGTGCAAGTCAAGAAATGTAGCTATTAACATTACTAAAGTTGGAATAACAGTGCAATTGCAAAAGTAAAACTAATGCAGGTATCATTGATCTTTTTCAATCTTTAGGAAGCAGTCTCTCTGTCTGTTTCTCACTACGTTCCTCTCCCTCCTTCTACCTTCCTATTTTTTTTTCTGTTTTTACTACATCCTATGCAGTGCTATGCAGAATTTGCCATTCTTTGGATTTGGTAATCTGCATTTTCACAATTTAGCTGAGCATTTTTTTCTCCCTCCTGAATATACTAGAGTAGTTTTTCTCCATCTGGGAACTCAGAACATTCAGAACAAACACTATCTATGGCAAAGAGTTGCCCATTTACACTAGAGCATGGACTAGCATCCCAGTGTCCATAGTCCCCAGCAGAGCGTAACAGCCACACTAGCAAGCATCACTGCTTGATAACAAAGACCAGAAAAGAACATTTCTAACAATAACTTTGTAAGAAAAAAAATTTGATTATAAAGCATCTTCTTCATGACCTAAAACCACATCAAGAAAGGGCACCATACAGTATATATAAAGAAACTAAACAGACATAGTCATACATAGAGAATCATCAGTATAAGGATCAGAAATGTGAAGGAAATGTAAAGGAACTGTGACTGAAACACTTAAATCTGCATTGAATCAATGGACCGGAACATCAGAGTTTCCCAGAATTCAGAGTCAAGAACAAAGAGGCGAATTCATAGGTATAACAAACGTTTATTTCCTGAGTATCTACCATATGGCAGATCTGTATTAGACATGAACACACAGTTCAGAAACATAAAATAAAGATGTATTCGATTCTAGCCACACGGTGTCCAGGCTCTAATGTCTGAAGAGACAATCACAAGGAAACAAATAGGGAAAAAAATGAACAAGTTTTACTTAGCTACTCAGAAAGGTGAAGGGCTGGTTTAGCAGAGAACATGCACAGAGAGGAAGCTGTGACCTGTGGGAAGAGGGTCAGAGAAGGTTCACATTAGATTAAGAGAAATCGCATTGAGGGCACCATTAATGCAACCACAGAAACTTTTAGGAACACACTCCCTCCTCCATAAATTTTGTTCTAGGAACCACAGCATAATATGAGTAAAAGGAAGAGATGAAGAGAAAGCTGAGATTACAGACAGGGCCTCCGCAGACGTCCTGCTGTGAATCAAATATGTTGTTAGTGTAAATGCAGGGGAAAAAATCTGGCAGGACTAAAACCTACCAACATCAAACTGAGGAGTACCTAAGAGGACCGGGAATGGGCAGAACAACTAATGTAACAAGTAATCAATGGAAACATCCAAAACTAACACACAGCCTTCATCTAAGCACCAATAAGCAAAATGAATACCAAGTAGAAACAATCCAGAAAGATCCATTTCTGGCTTCAGAAAGATCCATTTCTGTCTTCACCTGAATTCAAAAGTTCTAATTTTAAGCAGGAAAGGTGCTTACTCTGCATATGTCCATCCAAGCTCAATCCAAGATACCTTATATTGTTTCCCAAATCTGCCAGGAGGAGTCTGTGAAGACAAAGTTAGAAGCAAGTCCTGAACACAGCTCCGTGTAGCTCAAAGATTAAAAATGAAAAGAGAAAACTGGTGCCAGGAAGTTGAGAGGATTAGTTGGCCATAGCAACAGGGCAGGCAGTGGCCAGTGTGCATGCCTGACATGTTTTATAGGAGAGAGGTTCTATCATAATCCTTTCTGTTGAAAGAGAAAGGGAGATGAGATGTTTAAAATTACCAGTGGGGAGAAGTAGGAGGCCAGTCTAGTGACTCAGGAACAGTGGTAGATGGTCATGAACACCTTGTTGGTAGTTGGGTGTAGCAACTTTATATATTGCTACCATAAACTTTAGCTCTGATATAACTACCCAAACAATAAAAGGTAAGAAACAGAACAAGGCAGGCAAAGCCCTCTTCTGATAAGGTGTGTGGCCTGTGAGAGATAAATGAAGTCTTGGCAAAGGACTCCATGGGTGCCCCCTCCAAGGTCCATGTGATTCCATCAAGGCAGAAAGGAAGAAAAAATCGAACACACATAAAAATGGAAGCATGTCCATCAGAAATGCAGAAAGGGGTGAGCCCATTTAAGAATTATGGTTATTGCAGAGAAAAAAAGGAACAAAACTTTTCACACATAAAAATATCTGTGTAATTTATTGTGGGCATTTGAGAACAGTTAAAAGTTCCTGGTTTCATGCAAAAATTATGGTCAGTTCAGGGAGGGAAAAAGAAGTAGAATTTATATGTAGAAAAATTTGAAAAACATCTTTTATTTAATCTGAAAAAAATACTCTATACTTTCAGAGGGGAGAAAACAATGCTCACAACACATTACTTGTGAAATTAAACTATAATTAGTAGGGAAAGCAATAGAAAGATGTCTCAAAGGCATCTAAGGACTTTTCTTGAGATGTGGAGCTCTCCCTGCTGGCCAGAAATGACCAATACTAGGAACAGAAACGCCACAGAAACCATTCCCTCTCTTCAGATGAACTCACTAAAAAAACCCAGGTCTGCTGAAAAACAAGATGGGAATGTTGCACTGGTGAAGGGGATATTTTGTTTATGACTGAAACCCAACTACAAACATGTTTTTAATCATGGTGCTTCAATAAAGATTTATATATATTTATTTATATATATTAATATAGAAGAGGCAAATGAATGAGGCAGAAAGGAAACAAAACGTTAAGGAGTGGACACTGGTGAAGGGATTGCTGTTGGAACACAATTAATAAATAACTTTGCGACTCTGTAATTCATGGTAATTAAATTTAGTTTCGTAATTTAAAAATTAAAATTTTCCCACCTGAAAAAAATTTGTGATAAAAAAGCTGGGAGTTATAGCACAATGCGTAGATCACTTGCTTTGCACATGGCTGACCCATGTTTGATCCCCAGCATCTCAAATGGTTCCTTGAGTTCACAAGGAGTGATTCCTAAGTGCAGAACCAGAAATAACTTCTGGGAGCCATTGGGTATGGCCCCAAAACCAAAATAATAATTTTTAAAAAGTTATGCTAAATTATCTTTACACACACACACACACACACACACACACACACAAAACTCATAAAGGAATTTGAGGCCCAATGGAGTTAAGAACAAAGAAGTCTAAGCATGATGGAGGAATTCTAGCTATTCCTCATAATGAAATATCTGCTCAAGAAAACTAGGTTTTCCCTCTTATCACATATACAAACTCATCTTTATCACCCACATTACAGTAAATCTCAGTCTTAAAAGTCAGCAGATGGCCAGTAGGGCAAGACTGTTTTGTGTCTCTTTTGTGGGTCTTTGGTAACAGGTCATGCTGGGCTGCATTTCTGAGCAGAAATCTTAGAAATTTAAGTTATTCTCCCCACTCAACAGGCTAGCAAAGCATTCCAAGCAGAAAAACTTTTTTTATACACAGAAAGAATGAAAGTGATCATGGAAACCAAATAAAAAAAATTGAATCATGGAATCAATAATTACTAAGACGGATGAGAATGGCAAGTGGATACTCCCTGTGTGTGAAGCTGTCTGGTTCTCTGCCTGTATTATCTCTCTTCACTCACAGAGTGGCCTTTGGAGGCTTGTGTTCTCATTTTTAAGAAGTGGAAGTGGAGAAAGTCACACAGCTAGCAAGCATGCAGTGGGTGTAGAGTCTGATCTCACTGGCTACTGCCTGAATCCACAGACATGCTGTCTAAATATGACCCATAGATATCTTGAGATACAGAAAAGGTTAGGATTCCATAGAGACAGGCTAGACTCAAACCCAACCATCCAGGCACAGTTCAAATGCAACTTCTACTTCTTATGCCATGCTAAAAGATTAAGGCAAGTAAATCACTGTTTATGAAACAAAAGGCAATAAAGGAAAGGATGCAAAGGAGTCCAGCTTCCATGGGAGAATGAAATGGCCATGTGAGAAGGAATCTGTCCTTTCTGCTCTCTGCTTCTGGCTCTGCCCCACTGAAGAGTGTCAGAATCATTCAGGAACCAGGATATCTGTGCTAAATCCTGGGAGTGGTGAGGCACAGAGCTCATTCCTTCTGAAGCCAATAACAGTGAGACAACTGACAGCAGGAACCTGGGATGGGATCTTTCAAATTCCTTCAAAGAAAAATTCCAGGCACTCTGGCCCTGCAATGCTCCCAAAACCTAGTACAAAAAAGGAGCACAGACATCCCAGATCTACATGAGGGACAGGGGATATCCAGATCTATAAAGGTGGAGGGGATACTCCAGATCTACAGGAGGGGTAGAAACAACCCACATCTATAGGAGGGACAAAAAACTGGAGTGGGAACTGGTCTGCCCACTCTCAAACTCATCCCCCAATGAGATGATGGCAAAACTGGAAGGTCTCAACATAGCAGGCTGGTCAAGGGCACCCCTAAGAACCATTATTCCAGAAAGAGCCATGATCCAGGCCTTGTTAACAAAGGATAACGAGCTTTCCTAATGCCCTGGATGGACAGGGTCCTACTGTTGATTCAAGTAATGGAGGTGCAACCTACCTGTGGAAAGTGAGTTAGGGAATTATTCATCTGCAGCCTGGTTAGAGAATGGAAGGAGAGAAAATATCTCACAGGTATTTCTCATTACTGGTGAAAAACTCCAAAGAACTGGTCAGCATTGGACTGTGGGAAGGACACACAACTGGTTCAGGCATTTCCATTACAGCCCACCAATTAAGGCATTCCATTTCACCTCCAGGGGCACCCAGGTGCCCACACAGAAAATAGAAACAAATGAATCCTCAAAGGAAGGCCAATATGTTCCTGAGGTGCTAAAATAGGACACGAGGAATCACCTACTGTGAAAGGTCTGACTCATTCCTCCATCCTCAGACTACAAGAAAGGACAGGCAGCGAAGGTTCAGGAATAGGGTGTGTCTCTTAGATAGAAGTTCGGAGTTCTGGGGGCTCTGTATGTTTGGAGTCTAAAAATGTGGTGGGGAATTGACAGCAGCATGCACTTAATGCACCCAGAGCAGCAGGCTCTTGCAGCGCCTACAGACATGGTTGCTTCCTAAAAGATGATATGTGTCCAAAGCAGAAGCCATGTATGCACATAGGCCAGCCACACTGTGAGTTGGAACTGCACCTTGGAAATAAGCTTGAATTTTCTAGAGGAAAAGCTCTTCTCTGGCCTATGATTACAGAAAAGAAATTCAGCAGAAACAGCTCTGGCATGTTAAGCTAGGGGTGAATACAAAGGGCAGAACAGACTGACCGAAGCAGAAATTGGGCCAGAGAGAGCCCATTGGGGCTGATGGTTGCCTTGCATGCAGGCAGCCTGAGCTCAATCCCCAGCATCCATATGGTCCTCTAAACACTGCCAGTAGTAATTTCTGAGTGCAGAGCCAGGAGTAACCCTTGAGCATTGCCAGATGTGGCCCAAATAAAAACTAAATGAAAACTAAAATGTGGCCGAGCCTTTTGCTGGAGGAAAAGCAACCTGCACTCAGCACAAGCATGGAGGATGCTCCATGTACTTAAGTAAATGGGGGAGAGGGGCATGATTGTTCATGGTGATGCTCAGATTGTACCAGGAAAATATGAGCAGAATATGTAGAAAGGTCTGGAGTGAACTGTGTGGCAAAGCTTGATAATCACAGTATGAGTTTGCACTGGAGATATTGTCATGAATCACCCAATATTAGAAGATCCAAAACCAGAAAACTGAAGGTCTAGAGTAGTAGGAGTTCTGTCTGTGATCTACTCATGACCAAAAAACTATTTACTTGTGAAAAGTAAAAGCAGAACAGAAAAATATTCCAAATCTCTAGAAAACATCCTCAGGGTATACAACAAATGAGGAAATATCTGATCAAGAAAATTAGTCAATTGATAAGATAAATTGATAAGTAGATTGATAAATAGTAGATTGATAAGAATAGGGACCAAAGTAGCATCTGAGACACAACCAGCCATGTGAGCCCCCACGTTGTAGATGACAATTACTCCCCCATCCATGGACCCTGAGCTTCCTCACCCCTCAGTTTCCTCACAGGAGCAGCTAGTGGGCCTCACCTCCCATTACCCAGCTCTGCACTAGACAAGGCTACTTTCTCCCAGAAGTCCTTTGGAAAGGTTGAAACAAGCCCAGACTCGAGATGGAATTGGGTCTGCCCTTGCAAGTTTTATTAGACAGCAAATGTTCATTCCTGGGAGACGAGGGTGGGGAGGAAAGGGGTTTCCTCCAGCATACCCCTGGGTTAGAAAATAGTATCTCATCACCCTTTTCATCTGGGAGGGTGCTGCCTATACCTCCACAGGTTCATGAGGTCACAGCTCCTCAGGGCCAGTGGTCAGTCCCAAGTAAGGTCAGAAAAACTCTCCAGCTCTCCCTATGGGGTCCATGGGAAACAGGTTTTTAGGTGCCACTGAATAAGTGGGGATTTGTGGGACAAGCAATTAAGAGGCGACTGGCAGCTTCATGGTGACCACAAACAAAACAGTGGACCGACTAGAAGTTTAATCAAGAAAACCAGGGGAAAGGGCAGCCAACGAGATTCCAGCATAGCCAGAGCAAACCTCGAAGACCGCGCCGGCTACAAAGAGGCCTAAATTTGATGGGACCGGACTGAGGAACCCTTTGTGCCACAATTATGTTATTGTCAAAAACAACAGCGAGCGAGCTCAGCAATTGTGGGGCTGCCAGCAGACAGAGTAGAGAGTTCAGTGAAGGCAGCCACGGATCTCCAGGGAGAGAAGTCAGGGAGAAAGGTCATTGAGGATGGCGGAATCCCACAGGCATGGCTGCTCCTGGACACTCCAGTCACTGTGTAGCAGTGAAAGCGGCACTGAAATGGTCTGATTAAGTCACTGACTGACTAAACAGCTATGAAAACAAGACCAGGAAAGATAGTTTATGAAATTCAGCATGAGATCTGCTACTATATTGCTTAAATGCTGGATGCTGCAGTACCTAAAATGTCCAATGTTTACGGTTCAAAAACAAATATACACAAAAAGAAGCACACTAAAACAAAATGTTAGATAAGCAGGAAAAACGCAGGTAAGAAAAATTTCTTCTGAGAGAGTCCCGATGTTAAACTTAGCAGAAACTGGAAAAGAACAAAAGGAGGACCGTGGGAAATAATTAAATGAAAATATTTTGACAACTTAGGAAACTGGAATAGCAATAAAGACATATTTTTCTAGTTTTATTAAGAAGGACTTTGTAGGGGCCGGCAAGGTGGCGCTAGAGGTAAGGTGTCTGCCTTGCAAGCACTAGCCAAGGAAGGACCGCTGTTCAATCCCCTGGCGTCCCATATGATGCCCCCAAGCCAGGGGCAATTTCTGAGCATTTAGGCAGGAGTAACCCCTGAGCATCAAACGGGTGTGGCCCGAAAAACAAAAGCAAAAAAAAAAAACAACAAAAAAAGGACTTTGTAAATCACAGTGGTTTCAATAAATAAAATTTAAAAAGATATAATGCACATAGTTCATTTTCTTTGTTGAAAGAGAAAATAATAATTGTTTGATCTACATAGGTGATATAATAACTATGTTTGTGTGACACCCATCATCTTATATAGATTCAATAAAAATCAAATAATTTTTTGCCTCATAATTAGAAGTAGTACAATCTATTATTTTAACTACTGTACATATATGTGTGTGTGGCTAGTACTTAATTTGGTGTGTGGGGGGGAGTTACAGCCAATGATTCTCAGGGGTTACTCCTGGCTATGCACTCAGGAATCACTCCTGGCACACATTTGGGACGCTGGGGACTAGATAAGGTTTGACCATGTGGAAAGTAAGTCCCCCTACCTGCTATATTATCTCTCCAGTTCATACTTCTTAAAATATGAATGTTAGTGTCTTTTTTGTGAGTTTAGTTTTTAAAATAAAAATAGAAAATTTGTAGTGAAGAATATAATACCTGAAAGGAGAAATTCATTATTAGGACTGACTAGGAATTTAAGCTGGCAGAGAATAGATAAATGAACTGAAGACATTGAATTTGTGCTTTGAAGGAGAGAAGAAATAAACATGAAAAGAACTGAGATAAATGAAGCAACTTTGAGCTAGCTTTTAACTATTAATAATTATAAGAACAATAAGAGAAGGAGAGAAGAATAAAGGGGGAATAATTCAAACAAATAATGGTAGAAACTTTCTAAATTGAACGATAAAATTTAAAAGAAGCTCAATGCACTTAGAGGAGGACCTACGTGAAGAGATCCACATGCCAAATAGGTAACAATCAATATGCTAAACTACAAAGAAAATCTTGAAAGCTACAATAAAAATATCAAAGGAGATAAAGAATATTGTTCTTAGAAGTGACAGATACCACAGGGCAGTGGCATAACTTGCTCATATTGCTGAAAGAAAAGTATGTAAAATTTGACTCACAAATTAAAGTAAATGAAGATGTTTCTAGAACAATGAGATTGAGACAACTGATTTCCTGCAGCCTAATTTAGAAAAAAAATTCTAAAAGAAGATGCTAGATGGCTTAGACTGGGAGCACAGAATATTAGACATAATTTTAATTCACATACAATACACGGGGCAGAATACTCCTACAGGAGAATTTAAAAGAGAACATGACAGTACATTTCTTTTTCATTCACTTACTGGTTAAAAAAAAACACAAGTGTCTAAAATAATATTATGTAAGTACTTTTTCGGTCAGGTAAATATAAATATATAGACTATATATGCCAATAAGAATAGAACAACGGCAGTTGAAAGTAAAGTTTTCTCAATTTTGCAATGACATCAAATGGAAAAGAATGAATAGGCAACAGCTAAAGAAACCAGTAAGCAATGAGATTAACAGAGTTAATTGTGACTTGCCTTACATTTCTTTTCTTTCACAGTCTCTTTAAAAGACAAGACTACGGGGGCCGGGCGGTGGCGCTGGAGCTAAGGTGCCTGCGCTAACCTAGGACAGACGGCGGTTCGATCCCCCGGTTCCCCATATGGTCCCCCGTGCCTGCCAGGAGCGACTTCTGAG
>PVKC010036352.1:0-13245 GCA_004027635.1 Crocidura indochinensis
GAAACACCCAAATGTTCTTGACTCTGCATTCAGGTTGCATTCTGCATCCTGGCAATGTGGCCTACACCCAGAAACACCCAGATGCTCCTGACTCTGCATTCAGGTTGCATTTTGCATTCTGACAATGTGGGCTACACCCAGATATATCCAGAGATTACTGGCTCTGCATTCAGGATGCATTCTGCATTCTGGCAATGTGGCCTACACCCAGATACACTCCTGACTCTGCTTCCAGGATGCATGCTGCATCCTGGCATTGCTCAGGAAGCTGCTGAGGAGGGGCGTGGTGGAATCAGAAATCCAACTAGGTAGGCCTTGTGCAAGGCAAAGGCCTAACCCACTGTATTATGGCTTCTTCTGCCCTTTGTTGTTGTTTTGGACACACCCAGCAGTGCTCAAGAGGTTACTTTCTGCTTCTGCACTTAGGAATTACTACAGGCAGACTGGGGGTGGTGGGATATGGTATGTTGGGGATCGAATTCTTGTCCACATGTGCATGGCAAATACCCTACCCCGATGTTGGCCCCTGTTTTGATCTCTTATACCTAACAATAAGCCAATGGGGCCAGAGAAGAAATCAGATAGGATTGATTTATTGAAATAATATCATTGACATTCAATATTGATCAATATTATCATTGATGTCCAATATTGATCAATAATAACATTGATATTATTCATATTCAATTATTGAATGGTTAAATTGAAATAATGATGATGAATATTGAATATAATGTTGCACATAATATTCGATATTGAAATATTGAATTTACTGAAATATTGATAACACTTGACTGGCTATAAAGTAAGTGCAGGTACTTAAATCGTTCTTTTTATTTTTTTGCCTTCCTGGCATTTGAACAAGTGACCAGTATGGAGCTGGTGTTGTGGAGGAATCCTAAAAGTTCCAAATTGCACCGTTGTCCTGTTCTGTGCTGGGTAGCACTGAGGTTACTCTATGCCACATGAAAACACTTCCATTCATTTCAAGAATTTGACCTCCATGACAAAAGAAAACATGCATATGTATGCTACAGGGTTTATCTATTTCTCACATATTTACTTAACATCTTCAAAGTGCAGTTTCAGTGACTGACACTTCGAACTGCATTTCTTAGGAAATAAATACATTTTGGAACTAAGTAGAAATTTGAGATCAGTATTATAAGGTGTTTTTGGGGAAAGTTCAGAATTTCATCATATGTAAATGTGAGAATTTTATCTCATAATTGGGGTATTGGAAAAGCAAAACAGTGAAAGTGAACCAGAGGTCTATGTCATTTGCTAGCTGTGTGATTTACCAGATTTCTAACTTCTCTAGGCTTATTTTCTTTGGCAAAATAGGTAAAATATATAAATATATATATAAAATATATTAAAAATATTAGGGCTCTGAGAGATAGCACAGTGGCGTTTGCCTTGCAAGCAGTCGATCAGGACCAAAGGTGGTTGGTTAGAATACCGGTGTCCCATATGGTCCCCTGTGCCTGCCAGGAGCTATTTCTGAGCAGACAGCAGGAGTAACCCCTGAGTACCGCTGGGTGTGGCCAAAAACCACCCCCCCAAAAAATTTAAAAATTTAAAAAATAGGTAAAGGAAAGGGTAGACTGATTTGCACATTAATATTTTTCCAATCTTTGAAAAATAAAGTGAGTTCATGGAGATTAATTATGAAAATAATATTCTAAATGCCTTATTTTTCTAATTGTTCTTTAAATTACTTACATTTCTCTAGGTGTACTTCATGGTGTTCTACTTCACATGATTCTTTTATGGAAAAGGACATTTTATACTAGAAAACTGTCAACAAAGCATCCATTCAAATATTACTTTAAGCTTCAGATGGCAGTGTTAGGTAAGGACTGATTCAAAAATAGATAAATTATTATAAATTACATGAAACTTAGATAAATTCACCAAGTACTCCTCTCATTTAAAATTTGAGAGTTGATTCAGGTTGGCAATAGTATATTAAAATGTATGTTATCAAAATAAGAAAGTTAGAGACCCAAACCTCTCACATTTCAAAATAAAGAATGGAGTATGTCATAAGAATTAGAAAAACAAAGAAAAAAAATAACGAGAGCTCACTTGCTCTGGTAAATTTAGGACACGAAATCACTCTCAATGGAAAAAAATTCAACCTCTATAAACCCCTTATTAAGCTTCATAAGTGGCATTATAAATTTGGTTATCTTAAAGTTAAAGTTCTTAGTATAGCATTACAAGATATCAAATTTCCAGAACAAATTAGTCTAAGTCTTTAGTTTCACTTTGCATAGACTAAGATAAAAGGCACATATATATACACATAATTTTATTGATATGTAGAACTATGCAGAACTATAAGAACTAATGCAATCTGTTAATAAGCCAATTAAAAATTTGCAGAATCAGTTTTCTAGTGTGATTATAATATTTGTAAATAAATATCTATATATTTATGCAGAGAGAAAAGACTCAGACAGGAAGTAACCATTCTAACTTTTGCTTTGCATTGATCTTTCTAAATAGCGGATTGAAGATGATTTTTCTTCCTAAGCTTTCTGTTTTTTTCACGTGTTCTAAATGGAATATATAGCATTCAAACTCAAGAAAGTTTTTAAAGCATTGATTTCCATATAAATGCATAGTTGTTAGTATCTGTGATATTTTAAGTCTCTAAGAGATACTTTCCCACAGTGCTGTTATTAAAATGGCCTCAGAAAAGGACTACTAAAAATTTATGGCCACTTTTCCTGTATGTATCTCCTTTTTCGCTTGAAAAGCTTGCTTTGAAGTCAAAGAGATTTTTTGAACAGATGCAGAAATATGTGAAGGAAGAATTGGATTCTCAAACCAGATGCATTAGACATTTTTATGATATCTCATAACCTTTGTAGAAAACAAAAATTATTTTTCAAGAGCATAATATAATGAAAAGAAATAAATATTTATTACACGGGTGATTCTATGAAAAGACAGAATAATAGCCAAGTTACTTATTAGTTTTGACCTTGCAGTCACTCCTTATGGTGAGAAGAAAAATAGATAAGCCATAGCAATATTTTGTTGGAAATTGATTGCTAGCCTGCTGTGATTCAAAGGTTGCCTTTTAATTTTTTTCTTACAAAAGCAAAATTTTGGTTAATAAACTTGGTATTTGAAGAGCATTCGTTACTTAAAGGACAGACTTTTACTGTTCACAGTTAATTGTGTACTCAGGTTCAAACTAAAAAAATATGAAGATATGGGGGAAATGCCAGTGTATCAAGATTATTATTCATTATAATATGGCTGTAGTTTATATGAAAGCCTGTTTATTTTTCCAGGTGTTGCCTGTTAGAAAATTGTTGGATTCTGACAGGATGAGAATAGTCACAGTGTCAGAGGAAAAAAAGTCTGACATGTTATGTTCAAACCTGCTGGCAATGGGTAAATTTAAGCCTGTCATCATTGCATTGACTAAGCCTAGAGGAGATACACTTCTTTGAACACTGTCTTCTGATTATGTTGTGCAAAGAGCGACATATTAGTAGACTTCAGCAAGAATTTTTTAATCATTCATTGGGAGTATAAAATGTTCATATTTATCACAGCTGAACACATTTCATTACTATTGTTCATATTCTTGATTTAATCTATTCCATTCATTAAGGCCTACCAAAGTTTAGCAATTCGATTAAGGAACAATACTGTCAAAAAACAAACCAATGACTATAATATATATATATATATATATATACACATTTATATGTTTTAATTTTATTTTATTGAAATCATTGTGATTTACGAAGTCCTTCGTAGCTGAATTTCAGATATACAGTGAAGCAGAGCCATTCCCATAATCAGTGTTGACCTCCCTCCATCATATTCCCAGAGTGCATCCTATACCACCACCCTTTGCTCCCTGGTCTGTCAGTATAACAGACCCATTTAAGTTTAGACTGTTATTTAGGTCTCTTGATTCTATTGTTGTTGACTTTGACTTGGATATTCAGTTCTGTCCCTTTTTTTTTCTTCACCAAATGGACCTGCAACCACTTTGTGCCTAGCCTCCATCCTTTCTTTTCTTATATCTTTTCTTCTTAATTTTATAGAAAAATGTAGAAATATGAGGTCAAGCAAAGTAATCCTTGTCCAAAGGGGAGCCCCTATTTAAAAGATAAAAAAGAAGAAATAAAATAAATTAAAAGGGACACTGCTGGGTGAACCCCTCCCTCTCCCCCCCCCCAAAAAAAAAAAAGTTTGAGAAAGTACCAAAGATTTAAGGAGATATGAGGACAAAATATTTTGTATACTGAATTTAATCCTGGACCAGGAAATAACTAGTGGATAATATGTAATTTCAAATAGGCCTCTAGATAAACAAGTTCATTTTCTTGGAAAATATATAGGGATAACTAATTAGTACTAATTTTTTTTTTTGAAAATTCCTGGCACTTTTGAATAGCACTGGATAGTTACATTGTAGAATATCTCTCAACTTGGGGATATTTTTCATGTTTACTCATATACTGAATTTTGTCAAGAAAAACAAAGGAAAATTGTTTGCAATAAGTCCTAAGGCAAGTATTAGTACCTCAATTTATTTTTATTTCACTTCCTGTTTTGTGTAGTGCCTGAATCAATCCCAGGACCTCTCTGGTGCAAGGTATCTACTGCTATCTGCAACCCTAGCACTTAATTTTAAATATAAGAGAATACGCTTTAGTTCTATCACTTACCTGGTATCACAAATCAAATAATAGAATTAGGATGGTGAGATTTGTCACTGCCATATTTTGCAAGGCGCATTTATGAGGGTTGGTTTCTGTGTTTTAAATGCTGTTCAATTGAGTTAGTGACCTTTTTCTTCAACAAAATTTCTTTTTAATTAAAGAACTGTGATTTACAAAATCACTCATAATTGAGTTTTAGACCTATAATATTCCAACGCCAGTTGTACCATTGGTGTCCAAGTCCCTCCATCCACATTCCCATGCTCCCTTCCACCTGCCATCTTGATGGACACATTTCAAAGTTCAGTGCTTATAGTGCAGATCTCAAGTTTTTAGTGCTGTTAGATATATAGCTCTGGATTTATGACTGTACCACTGCCACATTTTTGGTTATTCCAAGACCCCTGACTTGTGCTCCACTGGTACGTCCCTTCCTCATCTCAGCTTTTTCTGCCATATATGAGCTACACAACATGATCATTAGGCAAATCATTGTGGAAAGTTACCCGAAGTCATAGGGATTTGGGGGAATTTTGCTAGTTGATCACTGACTGATCAGATTGCTTTATATCCTTGTGCTTTATCTCCCTGTGCTTTGGTTAAATGGTCCATTTCCATTACGCTGTTATGTGGATCTACTCCAAAGACCCTTTGAAACTCAGTCAATGAGCATATTTATTTGTTTGTTGCTTTTTATGGCTACTTTATTTAAGCACTGTAATTACAAAATTGTTCATGATAAACTTTCAGTAATACAATATATATCACCCTTTACCAGTCCAAGTTTTCTGCTACCAATGTTCCCTGTTTCTCTCTCATCAACTCTCCCTTCCCTGCCTCTGGGACAGGTATTTTACTTCTCTCTCTCTCTCTCTCTCTCTCTCTCTCTCTCTCTCATTGTGGTTTGCACTATTGCTAATGAAGGAATATTATGCATATTATTTTATCCCCTTTCTGCATCTAGTTCTTGTCCAGAATGATAAGTTCCAATTGTCATTGTCACAATGGACCATTCACTACCCAAGTTTATTCACCACTCTTTGTGGCAAGGTTCTTGCCAATGTAGTCCTGATCTTCATCTCTTTTGCCTCTGAATATTAATACCATACTGTTTTTTAATGTTTCTTATATCCCACAAATGATTGAGGTTATTCTATGTCTATCCCTTTCCTTCTGACTCATCTCACTCAGCATAATCCTTTCCATATCCATCCATCTATAGACAAATTCTATGACTTCATTTTCCTAACAGCTGCATAGTATTCTATAGTGTAGCTGTACCACAGTTTCTTTAGCCACTCATCTATCTCAGGCATTTGTGTTGTTTCTGGATTTTTGCTATTATGAATACATTTATTTAAAATGCTCTTAAATTTGTTTTTGCTTGTGACCTAACATGGTTTAATACAAACAATAAAGCTTCAATTATTTGAAAATATCTTTTCATTCACTAATAAAAACTGATGATAATTGCTGAAAATACAGAGAAATATCTATAATGGCTTTAGATTAATGTAATTAATTTTGTTTGGTTTTTTGTTTTTGTTTTGTTTTTGGGTCACACCCAGCAGTGCTCAGGGGTTACTCCTGGCTTTATGCTTAGAAATCGCTCCTGGCAGTCTCAGGGGACCTTATGGGATGCCGGGATTTGAACCACCAATCTTCTACATGTAAGGCAAACGCCTTACCTCCATGCTATCTTTCTGGCCCCATAATTTTTATTGAAGTCATAGCCAGAAAATGTTGAGCAGACTGAGGCACCTGACTTCTGTATCATTTCTTAGTATGTCTTAGTATGTCTCTATATTACAGAACTGTCTTACACATAACAGAACTATATATAGAGGCTTAGAAAAAACACACATATACATTATTTAGTAAACATACATATATACCTCTCTATTATTATTATTATTTGGTTTTTGAGTCATACCTGGCAGCACTCAGGGATTATTACTGACTCTACACTTAGAAATTACCCCTGGCAGGCACAGGGATGCCGGAATTCAAAAATTCGAATCACCGTCCTTCTGCATGAAAGGCAAACGCCTTACCTCCATGCTATCCCTCCGACCCCTACCTCTATTTTTGTTTTGTTTTGTTTTGTTTTGTTTTGGGGTCACACCCGGCAGTGCTCAGGGGTTACTCCTGGCTCCATGCTCAGAAATTGCTCCTGGCAGGCACGGAGGACCATATGGGGCACCGGGATTCGAACTGATGACCTTTTGCATGAAAGGCAAACACCTCCATGCTATCTCCCGGGCCCTACCTCTATTTTTTTTTTAATTAAATATTTTTATTTTGACCAAAGTGGGTTATTTTTGAATGAAAGATCCAACTTCAGTACATGGCTTCCATATGCTAAGGCCTCATGCTATGTGATTTACATAGTTTATCTTAGCATAATCATATAAATATTTTTCTACCCATTTATAAAGGAGGAAATTAAACTTTACGTGATTAGGTCATTTTTCCAAGTTACAGAGCTCGTAAAGTACAATTCCAGATTGTCCAAATTGAGTCTGCCTTTTTCCCACTTGAGCAGCAGTAGTTTCTGATTAAATTATACCTTGTATAATATCTAAGTGAGGGTCCAGGAAGACAGCTAATGGGACTGGAATGTCATGACATAGCTAGTGGCTACCTAGTGGCCCCAAGCACCACACAACCAGATGCCCACCTTGAATTGTTGAGGCCTGCAAAGCTCTACTGAGGACTATAGAATCCAACACTGCTGGAGAAGCCCAAATTAATTAGTCAAAACCCAAGTGAGTTTGTTGTCTTAATGCTATATAAGATGGATGAGTGGAGATTCTTTTTGGGGGGGGTGTTTTTATTTTTTTATTTCCTGGTTTTTAGGGCACACCTGGTTATACTCAGGGTTACTCCTGGCGGCTCTGCATTCAGAAATCACTCCAGGCAGGTTTGGGGGACCATATGGGATGCTGGAAATCGAACCCAGGTCCATCCATCCTGGGTGGGCCGTGTGCAAGGCAACCACCCTACCACTATGCTATACACTCTGGCCCCTAGGAGAGATTTATTTTTTTAAAGGATTGCCCTGTTGATGAATAATTGGGGAGATTTACTTCATATCTACATATTTTATAACTAAAATGCTCTATTGGTTTTAAGCTATGCATGTTGCTTTGTAAATGTGTGGTCTTAAAGTATTTACTTATAGTATTTGGTATATTTAACATAAGCTACTTGAAATTTCAGTGCCTTTTCTCCCTTCCCTCTTGTTCCTCTGTCCCCCTTTCTCGCTCTTCCTTTTCTCTTACTTACCCTCCTACCCTCCCTCCCTCTCTCCTCTCTCTTTTATTCTCTCTCCTTTTATCTTTTTCTTTCAAACACAGCTTCCTTCTGCATTATATGCCAGTCTTTGTGTAGAAAAATGATATCATAGTTTCACACTCAGTCACTATTGGAACTCCTCCAGTTCTGCTCTTCAGTCTTGTTGCCAACACTTAGTGGTTCATAATTTCTCATGTCCCTTCATGAGACCTAAGGCTACTTTCTGTTTTTGTTTTTGTTTTGCTTTGGTTTTTTTGGAGGGCACACGCAGTGTTGCTCAGGCTCTGCAACACTGGCTCTGCACTCAGAAATCATTTCTGGCAGGCTCAAGCGACCATTTAAGATGCTAGGAATCAAACCAGGGTTCGTCTTGGGTTGGCTGCGTGCAAGGCAAAAATCCTACCGCTATGCTATCGCTGCAGCCTAAGCTTCTTTCTGAATTTCCATTGGAGATATGTGCTTATTGAAAAATGAAAACTGCTCTGCCATTGGGAGACATCTAGATACATAGGCAAAATTTATGTAGCACAGAGGTGATACATCTTGATGTAATTTAGCTTTGCTCTGGCCTTTACAGTTTTCTCTATATATCATTTTTTTGTAATACCCAGTCAGAAGCTAAATGTTTGTTCTTAATGCCCCTGCTTTACTGACTAAAGTAAGGTCATATCTAGGTCTTGGCGCTGCCCCAGTCTCTTCATTTTGCTGGGCCCATTCTTATTTATCAGAATTGATCTGTACCTGCCCTCTCACACAGTCTTCCTTATGTTATACCTCCTTCTAGTAGTAGGTAAGGAACTTCTTTTCTGATTATCTCTGGCTCTTAAAAAGCAGTTCAATCATCCTGATTTCTAAACAGATATTCTCACAGCCTCCATTTCTTTATCTCTTGCTTTAGACTATTATACCAGTAACATTTAGGCATATCAGTTGCAATTGCTCTGGACATAGCAGTGGTGTTTTGATTGTGCAGGCATTGTGGACAGAGCCCTAGATAGCCAGGGTTATCTTGTTTCATATCCCAGGTTCTTGGGAATCAATGTAGATTTTTTTCAAGATATTTAAAAGTAGGGGCCTGAGGTATAATACAGGGATAAGTCGCTTGTCTTGCATGCAGCAGACCCCAGTTCTATCCCTGGTACTGCTAGGAATGATCTCTGAGACAGAAGTAAGTGATCAGTATAGTTGAATATTGAAAAAATATTTTTTTGAAGATTAAAGTAAAATCACAGTTTTGCATTATAGAACATTTTCAAGTGAATGTAATGCGTGCTGTAAAGATAGTACAGTACGTAAGTCATTTGCATTGAATGCTCCTAACCCTTGTTCTATCTTCAGCACTCCATATGGTCCCCTAAGTCCCACCAAGAATGATCTCTGAGCACAGAAGGAAGAGGAAACCCTGAGAACTGCCAAATTTGGAGGGTTTCAGAGATATAGTACAGTGGGTAGGACTCTTGCCTTGCACATGGCTGATTTGAGTGTGATTCCTGATACCTCCAGTCATCCCTTGAGCCATGCCAGGAGTGATCCCTGAGTACTATTAAAAGTCCTGAACACTGCTGGGTGTGACCTGAAAACAAACATAACACCCTTCCTAAAATATCATGATATTTAAGAAGTAAGGGCCTGAGAGATATAGATAGTACAGCTGTTAGCCACTTACCTTGCATGCAACTGACCCCAATTGGATCCCTGCACTGCCAGGAGTGATCCCTGAGTTCAAACAAAGCAAGAGGAACATATTATTTTCAATAATACCTTGCTGTATTATAGTGCTTTGTAGTTTCCAGAATTCATTATTCTCATTTAATTTGTTGTATGTACGTTGTTTCACTATTCAGACGTCTAAATTCTAAATTGCTTACTCACTGATTAAATTTCCATTGTGCTAAACATTTTCATGTAGTGGCGTATATCAAAACTATATGTAGAAAGAATGGAGGGAAGGACACTGGGACAGTCGTAGAAAGAAGCTAATACTCTGATGGGGAGGGTATAGGTGTTGAAATGTTTTATACATAAAACCTGTTGTTATCTTTCTCACAAATCATGATGCTTATAAAAAATAAATTATGTAGTACAGCAGTTGTATAGCGATGATGAATCTAAAGGAGTAAATAATCGGAGTCTTTAAATTTCTGTTCTTAAATTTTCTTTCTTATACTGAAACTTTATTTAATATTTGATTCTTTGTGGGTCATACCGTGATAGGATGGTGATAATTTCAGTTATTACTGAATAGAATGATGATGGGGCAATGAGATTTATTTATTGGATGCTTGACCTGTCCTAATCATGATTTGAAGTGCTTGATATGTATTGACTCATGTAATCGTCCCTACTCAATGAGGTTAACTCTGATAGTAGTCCCATGTTAACGGTAAAGACACTAAGAGGTCAAATCCCTCAGTTTAGATCATGCAGCTGGTAAGTTTAAAGCCAGACTTCGAAACTCTTGCTTCCTAAATGTTAGAAAAATCTCATTGCATTCTGGAACAAATTACTGTGTTGCTATTGCTAATAATCACCCTGCAACTTTAAAGTCTGCTCCACAAAAGCCACTTATATATCTTGCTCCGGTGACATGCAGAGTAGAAATTTTGTTGTTCCTACCGTCTTGGTCAGCTTGATGAATTATGAGAAAGAAGCAAGGCTGTCTTGTAAAATTATCTCCATTGGCTACTGCCACTAGGATTACTCTGCACAAAATAGAACCTTTTAACACATGAGTCCCAAGGTGCATGTAGGAAGTTCTATTTATACACAGAACTACAAGGTCTATATTATCAGGTCAACCTGCAGGCAGAGGGAAGGTGGTGAGTGCTGAAACTGATGGATGACCAAGGGACCTCTGTCCAGGGTCTAGTTGAATTTGCAGCTAAAACACTTCTTCAAGAAGCTGCCGAGGTGCAAAGTAGTGAAATGGAAAAAATGAAAGTAGTGTTATGTAGTATTAGTGGTATATAGGCCATTTTCTGCAAAAGCTTAGCACCTTATTTATTCCCAAGGATTCTCATTCCAATGGGTTCTGAAAGAAGTCTATAATAACCTGATTAAATTAAAGTGATTTTTTTTGCATAAACCAAAATGCTATTGAGGTATTAAAATACGGTGAGCAGGGTTCAACACGGAACAGGGTTTATTTTATGTTCCAAAGTGCTACTTAAGGGATTCTTCCTGATCTTCCTGTGAACTGATTTTACATGGATAGTAGTTGTACTTTATATTTATTCAGTCCAACTTATTGTTCATGGTGGGTGTTACTTTTTGCTTATTTTTGGGTAACAGGAGAATGTCATGGTGAAGAGAAATAGAGCTGTTGATTCAAATCCCTGATTTGGATTCTAGTCTTTCTGTGGAGAGAATTTGCTAAAAGAGAATTTGCTTGAAGAAAGGAGGGGGTCTTTGGGACACTGAAGGTGAAATCTCAAGAGAGAGGTTAAAGAACAGACTTAATGGAACCCTTGAACTGGAGGAAAGATCCAGATTGGTACTTTGTGGATATTCATTAACTAACTAGCTTGGTTATGAAGGAAAATCCTTCTTTACATGCAATATTTACTTCTTCAGTGCTGGTAGCTTTCCAGTCACCCCTATATCACAGTTATGAAACCTAGTGATCTTGAGAGTAGATATTCAGAGGATAAGTACACAAGCACACTGTCATCTTGACTGGCTCTGTTCTAGAAGGAAGTTTGGGAAAGCAACATGGTTTGTTGGGTCAGGCAGGCTACCACACATCAACTGTGATGCTAAACAAGCCAGTTGACCCCATGGAGTTTAGTTCTCACTGCCAAATCTCCAATAGCAACATATGGTAGGAATTTTATGTGGGTCCAAGACCCTGATGTGCCATGTAAACAAATCCAGCACACTTCGCCTTATGGGATCTCTGTTCCTGCTAATAATTTGTTTTTGTTATTTGTTTTGTTTATGGGCCACTCCTAGTGGTGCTCAGAGGTTATGACTAGTTTTGCATTCAGTGAGCACCTGCCAGTACTCAGGTAGACTATAAGCAACTCTAGGAATTGAACCCAAGTCAGTCATGTCCAAGGTAAGCATCTTACCCACTATACTATCACGCTAAACACACACCCCCCCCATGATAATGCCTTCAATAATATATGATTTATTCTATTCAACGACAGGTATCTCCTACTCTTATTAGATTTGATTATCTCTTTATTCTTCCATTTTCAAACTGTTTTTCTTTATACCCTCTGCCCTACAAAAGTCTGGTAGATTAATATCCCCAAATCGGTATTATATTTTTGTCATTTCCTTGTTTAGACACCTCAGAGATTTCCCTTAAGCTTTATACTGTTAAACTTTATACTGTTAACTCAAGTCATTCCACATTTCAGAATCCTGAAAACATACAGTGTGTATGGTATTTGCTTTGTATTTGGCTTACATATTCAATCCCGGGCACCCCTAGGTTCTCTGAACTTTACCAGAAATAATTCCAGAATACAGTTAGGAATAAGCCCTGAGCACTGACAGGGATAGCTAAAAACAAAGAAGCAAAAGATCTTCCACTATTCAGAGTAGAATACTTCTATACATCTTTGCTGTGGAACATCATCCCCCTCACAGAATCCTCAAGTTCAGGCTAGTCCCCTGGGTAAAAGTTGTTTTTGACATTTTAGATAACAACAGCAAAGTGCTACTAGAGAAAGAATAGAATAGAAAATTGTCAAGGCATTATTTGAAGGATGCCTACTAATTGGCTTTGTGAAGTATTACTGCCTCGATATTTGTTAAATTCTGCTGTGCTTACTGTTTTGGATATCTCTATCAAGTTAAGCAATGGCTCACAAGTTGGGGAGGTAGGAAAAGGTAGTGATACTGTTCTGAATAAATGACCAATCAGTGATCATACGCATGGCTGTTCAGGAGATCTGAAAGCATGGACAGTCTGTGTGTATTTCTCTGACACTGACCCTACTGGACAAAGCTTGATTTGATTTGATTTGATTGTGGTAAATTGTCACAGTTGCTATCTTACATGAATTTTTTCCCCAGCATTTGATAAAATGTCCAAGAGAGCTTAATTATTTCCTTAATTCATCAATTCCATTACCTTTCTTGGTAAGGACTTTACCTCCCTCCTCCCTCCCTCCCTCTCTCCCTCCCTCTCTCCTTCCTTCCTTCCTTCCTTCCTTCCTTCCTTCCTTCCTTCCTTCCTTCCTTCCTTCCTTCCTTCCTTCCTTCCTTCCTTCCTTCCTTCCTTCCTTCCTTTCTT
>PVKC010036353.1:0-13228 GCA_004027635.1 Crocidura indochinensis
AGGAAACAAAGTGGTTTGCCATGGAAGAACACCGGTGAGAGGGCAAACAAGGAGAAAGACATCACGGGGCCAGTGCCAAGTCTAGTGGCAAAGCTAGAGGAAGTGAATTTCAGGTTGTGCCTCATCTAACCCATCCAGGCAGCATCTTGGTTCAACTTCTGCCTCTAGGTCAGTGCTCACACAGAGAACCAGTGGACAGATCCTGCTTTGACTCAGCTCAGGGAGATAGCATGTCACAGCTTCCACCACCAGGTAGTTCCCCACTTCTGGACCAAGAGAAGAGGAAGATGTATGGCCCAGACAATTGGGGAGATGATCTTCTCCTTTGGGAGATGCTGTCCAGGCTCGAACTCAGGACAAGACCCTGTCACACTCATGAGTGCCTGCCCTCTTCAGTGTCTGCTCTGGTTCCAACACTGCATGTTTCATGTAGACTGGGGCACCAACATCCCCTTCTCTCCTACTGACAACCTGTGGGCTACTTAAGACACAATGAGAAGACACAGCAGACACCAGTTAATGAGGAAAGTAGTCAGAAGGAGTGTTATGAACTAGCTCTTAGGGTTCGGTTTGAATTACAGGGCTTCTTTGAGTGCATGAGTGGCAAAATATGAAGAAATGAGACCATACAATGAATGTGTGGGGAAACAGCATTCTGGCAAGTGTGTTCTAAATTTAATCTCCAAGCTAGGTGTTTTTAAGAGGTAAAATGTCAGTCAAAGGTATGAGAAGAATGTCCGGATTGACAACAGAACTCCTAGTACACAGAAGCATTAGCTAGCAGTAGCCCTGTTAGAATATACATAACAATTTAAGTGACTAGAAAGTTCTGGTCAAAGGAACTATTTGAATAGAAGTACTGAGTTAGAAGGGTAAATGCTAGTTTTAACATTTCAAAGGAGGAAACTTCTTGACTAGTTTCAGAAGTAGTTTTCCTTTGGGAGTAGTGAGAAGCTAAACTTGCTTTACAGGTTCAACAGTTTCTGTAGGGAAAGTTGCTTTTGTGTAAAAGAGCCATGTAAAAGAAATGCAAATTCTGTATCTCCTCTCTGACAGGTTATCTCTACATCCTTTTGATGTAAATAAGCCTGACAGATTTTCTAGGTTTATTGTTTGGCACTTGTATCTGATGAAGGCCATATTTTGGCCTATAAATACAAAAGGGAGAATAGGCTAAATAAATGTGAAGGAAATAAAATGTCAGTATCATAACATGAATCTCAGAAATATTTCCAGTGATCAATGCAGGGGATTAAACAGTCGAGCAGACCTTCTGGTTAAATATTTCTTGGGAGGTATACAAAACAGCCATCCATGCTAAGGGTTTAGCGAGCCTTCTGTCCATGGTCTTCATAGACATGCAGAAATTCCTATTGATGGTGTGACAAAGGAGACCCATGTTGATCAGTCAGTCAAAATGAAATTTGCCTTTTTACCCTTTTACGGTTGAGTCCACATCCAGTGCTGCTCATCAATACTCGCTCCAGACTCTGAACTAAAGATACTGATGGCAGTGCTCAGGACCGTTATGCAGTACTGGGATGGAGCCAGCATCAGCTGTGTACAAGATGAGTGACTTAACACCTGCACTGTCTCTTCAGTCCTGAAACATTTTGATTTTTTAATTTAAAAATCTTTTATCCAGGCTGGAACAGTAGCACAGTAGTAGGGCATTTGCCTTGCATGCAGCCAACCCAGGATGACCCATGCTCAATTCCTAGCATCTTATAGAGACCCCTGAGCCTGCCAGTAGCAATTTATGAGCATGGAGCAAGGAGTAACCCCTGAGCACCTCTGGGTGTGGCCCCAAACAAAACAAAAACAGACTAGGGGCTGGAGAGATAGCCTGGAGGTAGGGCATTTGCCTTGCATGTAGAAGGACAGTGGTTCGAATCCCAGCAACCCATATGGCCCCCCATGTCTGCTAGGGGCAATTTCTGAGCTTAGAGCCAGGAGTAACCCATGAGCACTTCTGGGTGTGACCCCTCCCCTCAAAAAACAAACTAAAAACTATTTTTATTTCAGGTCAAATATCATATGCATTATGTAAAAGTAAAATTTCTCACCTTCAGTTGAACATAATAGCCTTAAATGTCCTGAATGATCAATAACTTTTTAGAAAATTCAATTGTGTTCTCAAGGGAGCTCTGGCCAGACAGGGTTTCCCCAGAACTTGGGCCCACACCTCCATCCTGCACCTGAGACTGCCTTTTGCTGGCCCCATACCAGCAAGGGGCCATTATAATAATCCACTCTGATGGATTATTCCACTAAAATCATCCATGATCCATTCTAGTGGATGATTCCATATAGAAGACCATGATCTGTATCTTGACCCCTCCACAATCAGCTCTGGATACTCACAAAGGAGCCTACTACCCCTTTTTGGAGGGCACATTGCTCTTAACACAGAAGTTAAGCTTGCTGGACCACATGCGATCTGTTCTTTGTACCCTGAGGCCCAAACCAGAACTCTTATATGGAAATGAAATGAGTTTTCTCCTAACCTGGCATTACTATAGAATTCTGTATAATATATATAATTTTTCATGAAGGCTTTTCATGAAGCCGAACTCTCTACAGGTATTCCACCTACACAGCTGCTTAATTCCATAGCCAGTGGTCTAGCATCATATTTCCCTATCATGTTGCTAGGAGACCAAGACACTTCACAAAGCAGCAGACACAGCAGTGAGGCCATTGACTCGACCACATACAGCATATGTGCAAATATGGCCTCCTAGACCTCGTGCTCAGGCTGATGGGGGGAAACCACTCCACATGGAATGCCTTTGGCTCCTCAGGGCCTCACAGCTCACCTCTCTATTTTTCAGACAGGGGATGTACGTTTTTTTAATGGGAGGTTTTATTTTGCTACTCCACTTCAGAATAGATAAGTGAAAAAGAAATCAAGTAAAAGCATTAAAAGTGGGGGCGGGGCAATAGTCCAGTGAGGAGGCCATATGGTCCCCTGAGTATTGCCAGGAATGATTACTGAGTGCAGAGCCAGGAATAACCCCTGAGCACTACTAGGTGTGGCCCAAAACTCAAAAAAGGAAAAAAAGAGTCAGATTATTGGGAACTAGATTTTCTTGTGTTTCCTGAAGTTCTCTCAGGTTCTCTTTGCACTTTGATTCCAGTGGCTGACCCAGTTCACTACTCACCTAGCAAATGAGTTCTAGGAATCCCTGTCCTTGGCACAGTCAGAGGAGAAATCCCAGAACCTCAGCTACTGTGAAAGCTCCAAGCTACAGTCATTGAAATAGGGGAGCAGGAGCTAGTGAGATTTTAGTGAGATTTCCTCTGTTCTGGCCCAGGGAGAAGCTGCCTCCATGACCAGAACTGCTGGGGAGCAGGCAGATCCCCAGACTTCACAGACACATATGTCTGAAACTGAAGCTCTTCCAGGAATGTCCCTCTGCATGCTCCTGCCTGCCTCCCACTCCATTGCCCCTCCCCTGCCAGGAATTTCTGCATGTATCACTTCCACAGGCTTATGGCATCACTTCATGACTTGTTCTCAAAGACCGTCAGTGGGAAAGTACTTTGTCCCTGACACTTAGAATCTGGGGGGAGATTGAGTTAGTTCCAATGAGGTCCACAGAAGACCCCAAAGTTGCAGCCTCCTGGAGAGAACACATGCACCAGCATACATGGCAAGCATGCATTGTCCTCACCTTGGAAGCTGGTACGGTCAGAGAGTCCTCAGGCACCAGCAAATAGTCACATAAACAAACAGCTGCTTCTGAAGAAATCAGTTACTGTCATTTTATCCCTCGGCTCTGCAATCTGAGATGAGTTTTATAAAGCAGTCATGACAAATGCAATTGAGCAGAACTTCTGGAAACAATGAAAGACTCCACCCTAGGCTTCCACCTAGGTTCCATACAAAAACCAAGACCACCTACTACAGAAGACTGATTAAAACAACAGTGATAGAACAGAATTTTTAGAACCATAAGGAAAGACTCCACCCTATCATACCTTCATTCTATGAGCCACTAATTACAGAGGCCTGATTTCATCATCCATAATTGAGTGGATAGTTTCCAGACACCACAAAAGGACCTAGGGGAGAGTAAACAAACAGGTACAGAACCTGGAGTTATGCACATGAGAGTATACTTCAAGTGCAGAGAAACCCTTTATCTCTTAGCCCAAGGGAATTCCCTTTCTAATCTCCCCAATATTTACTGTGCCTATGCAAAAAAGGACACAAATTAATTTTTTATTGTTATTGTTGTTGTTTTGTTTTTTGTTTTTGTTTTGCTTTGTTTTGCTTTATGTTTTGAGCTCTATTTTGTTTTTATTTTGGGATCATGATTATTGTTTGGTTGTTGTACTTATTGCTGTGGTGCTTTGGGGGTTTTTAGTTTGACATTTTTTTTTTAGTAATGTTGCTATGTTTTTCCTTCTTTTTCCCCTTCTCTAGAACAGATAGTTATAGCCTCAAGAAGGACTTCTCCCATTCTTGCTTGTTTGTTTTATGCCCCTTTTTTCTTTCTCTTTTTTCTTCTTTCCTTCAAACAGAACTACATACTTTGAACCATCTTGTTCTGCCTCTCAAACTGAGGGGAAAATAATGGAGGTTACCAAGACCAAACAGTTGTATGAACATTGAGTAGAAATAAAAAATGATCAGAATTAGGTACCAAATCCAAAGCCAATGACAACAAGATTGATACCCAATCTATAACAAGCTAGACACAGAGAGGACCACTTACACACTTACACTAGCAGCCCGGGAAGCAAAGGAGGAGGATATGGAATGCATGTTGGGAATTGGGGGAGGGGAGAGGGAGGTCAACATTGGTGGTGGGAATGCTCCTGATTCAATGTCACTATATACCTGAAATTTTACTGTGAATGATTTCTAATCCACTTTTATAAATAAAAATATTTATAAAACAAATTAAAAAATTAAAAAGCAGTCGTGAACTCAGTGTGATTTCTAAACATTCACATAATCCTGCAATATGTTATGTCTACGTTCTTACCTACCATAAGAAAAGACAGAATTCAGAAAGCAAACCAAGTCTTTCTAGTTATATTTTTCTGGCTGATAAATGAAGAAATATCTTTATAAGCTCAACTCTGATAATAATTTTCAGTCTTTTGACAGTTAAAATTCAGTTTAAATTTTTTTTATTGTGGAAACAGAAATTTTTACATGCTATTGATTCATCACTAATTAGATAAATGGTTTATGAATGTTTCCTCTCCTCCTATACTCTTTCGTACTGCTGATGTAGCCATAAGTTTTTCCAACAAACTTTCTGGTGATGAAGTTGGTCTCTTATAGACCCCAATCTGCTGAGAAATGAAATTTCTGCCCCCTTACACCACCATTATTTCCCTGCTCTGCCTGGCACCTTCACACTTGACTGTGGTATCTTTCAGGCCACACATTCATGGCCTGTGCTAAGGTCGCCGATATGGCTGCAGCATGTGAAAGGTGGCATTTGTGATGTGGAGCAGTGCCTGGACCCAAACTTGACCTCATGCATGCCAGGCAGGGGAGCTCTGTCCTTTATAGGACTGTGGCTCATCTGCTGAGTACATTCTCCTCAGGAAAGGATGCACACTGTCAGATGCTTTGCCCACATCAATTGTGCCTGTCACTGGATACTACATTACCCTTTATTAAAGGGATATTTGATAGCCATTGACTTATTTTACTGGACTTTCTTATATCTCAGAAATAACTCTCTCTAGTTGAGGGGACTGATTATTTTTGTGTGCTCATATTAACATTGCATTGAGATTGGCATTAATGTCTGGGAAAGATTCTCACCTTTCTTTTTTTATTTGATAATGTATTTAAACACCGTGATTACAAACATGATTGTAGTTGGGTTTCAGTCATACAAAGAACAGCCCCCTTCAGTGCAACATTCCCACCACCAATGCCCCTGGTCTCCCTCCTTCCCAACCCCCTGCTTGTATTTAAGACAGGCATTCTATTTTTCTCACTCATTAACAGAGTCATGGTAGTTGTTAGTTTAGTTATTTTTCTAACTGTACTCATCAGTCTTTGTGAACTGGTCCTTCTAGCCCTGATCTCTGGGCATTATAAAAATAATGTTTATTATTTTTCTTAAAAATCATAGATCAGCAAAATTATTCTGTCTCTCTCTCCCACTGACACAAAATTTTCCATTTATATCCATGTATAGGAAAATTTCATGACTTTCTATCTCCTGATGGCTGCATAATATTTTATTGTGTATATATACCACAGTTTCTTTAGCCATTCGTCTGTTGAAGGACATCTTGGTTGTGTATAGAGTCTGGCTATTGTAAATAGTGCTGCAATAAATATAGGTGTGAGGAAGGGATTTTTATATTGTTTTTGTGTTCCTAGGGTATATCCCTAGGAGTGGTATAGCTGGATCATATGGGAACTCAATTTCCAGTTTTTATTTTCCACCTTTATTTTCCATAAAGGCTGGACTAGACAGTATTCTCGCAAGCAATGAATGATTGTTCTTGCTCTTTGTGATGTGTGCTAGTCTCTGTGGTGTGAGATGGTACCTCAATGTTTCATTGATTTGCATCTTCCTGATGATTGGTGCTGTGAAATATTTTTATGTCTTTTTGCCTTTTGTATTTCTTCTTTGAGGAATTGTCTATTCATTTATTTCCCCCATTTTGATGGGGTTAGATGCTCTTTACTTAAGTGTTAAGTTCTGTCAGTACCTTGTATATCTTAGATATTAGCCACTTGTCTGATGGGTATTGAGTAAATAGTTTCTCCCAATCTGCGTGTGGGTATCATATTCTGTGCACTATTTACTTTGAGATGCAGAAGCTTCTTAGCTTAGTCACAATGATGAACTCCACAGATAGGGATAGAATACTGAAAGCAGCAAGATCAAAAAGGGAAATAACATTTAAAGGTGGATCCTTAATATTTATAGCAGATCTGTCACAAGAAACCTTCAAGGCTAGAAGGCAGTGGTGAGATATAGTGACAAATCTCAACAAAATGAATGGTTCACCTAGAATACTGAATTCAGCCAGACTCAATTTCAGGTTTGAAGGAAGTATACATAACTTCACAGATAAATAACAGTTCAGAAACTTTACAGACTCAAAACCAGCCTTAAAAGAAAAACAGAAAGTTCTACTCTAAAACAAGACAGACCAACAGACACACCAAACTTCTACACAGAGATGACACTAAATCCCAGGACAATTATCTCTCCCAATGGCAATGGACTAAATACACCTATTAACAGACACAGAATGGCAAAATGGATCAAAAACTAAATCCAACATTTTGCTGCCTACAAGAAACACATCTTAATAGAGAGAAAAAACACAGACTCAAAAATCAAAGGTTGGAGGAAAATCATCCATGCAAACAACTCTCAAAAAGCTGGAGTGGCCTTACTAATATCAGATGACACAAATTTTAGACTCAGAAAAGTTACAAGGGACAAAGATGGACACTTCATACTTTCTCACCTTTAATTCTTTCTGCTTCCTTATTCTAGCCTCAGGTGATTTGAACCTCATACATTGTGTCTAGAAGAAGCACATCTTGGGTTTATTTGTGGAAGAATGTGAGGGAGATTGGTGCTAATTCTTAAATACTTTGTAGAAATCACTGGGAAGCTGTGTGATCTTGGCATCTGTTCTGTTGGGTGGATTCCCTCTACTAATCCCATCTCTTTACTCATCGTTGGTCTGTCTAGAACAAGATTCCTCAAACTTTTTAAATGAGGTCAGTTCACTGTACCTCAGACTAGGAGGGCCAGACCACAGTTTAAGAAAAAAATATGAGGACCAGAAAGATAGCACATCTTAGGGCATTTGCTTTGCATGCAGCCAAACCTGGGAGGGACCCATTTTATTTCCCGGCATCTCATGTGGGCTCTCGGCCTGCCAGGACTGGTTTCTGAGTTCAGAGCCAGGAATAACCCCTGAACTTTGTTGGGTGTGTTCCAGAAACCAATCAATCAGTAAGTAAATAAAGTAAAAATAAAAAGAGAGCGAGAGAGAGAAATATGAACAAATACCTATGCACACTGCCCATATCTTATTTTGAAGTACAAATAAAAAAGAAATAAACATTTTTAAAAATAAAGAGCAAAGGGCCCAGAAAGATAGCACAGCAGTGTTTGCCTTGCAAGCAGCCAATGTTGGTTCGAATTCTGGTGTCCCATATGGTCCCCCCCGTGCCTGCTAGGAGCTATTTCTGAGCATACAGTCAGGAGTAACCCCTGAGCACTGCCGGGTGTGGCCCCCAAACAAAAATAAATAAATAAATAAAGAGTAAGTAAAATTAAATCAACAAACTTGCCAATATTTTAATGGGACTATAGACCTGCTTTTGGCAGGCTATAGTTTGAAGAGCTCTGCCCAAGACTGAGAAGAGTTGAGAGACAGAGAGGAGGGGCAGTTGGAGAGTGCAGCGCACATCCCACACATAAGCACTGCAAGTTGGCCACTAAGCAGGACAGGCAGTGGTGGCAAACAAACACCCTGAAAGCCAAATGAATGTCCATGGCAGGCTGCATGTGGCCCATGGGTCATAGTTTCCTAAAGTAGTGTTAGAATAATTTAGAAGGAGAGGATAGCAGCCTTAGGTGTGACTGAAGGAAACTTTCTGTGTGCACACCGGGAGAAGGTAATTCCCCAGAGGCAGTAAGTGATTTTCAAAGGGGGACAGTAGGCTAAGTTGGGAAACTCTGGTCTAGAGAGCAGAAAATTGTGATTTATACCTTGCTCTCTGGTTTATTTTTTTTAATGTAATGATAATTGTCCAACAGAGGAAACCAGAAATATCTCTATCTTTATTTTATAATAAAATATTTTCTTTATTTTCTGATAAAAAAGGTGACCAATTGTATCCTAGGGAAACTTCTGGGGTCCACTGTCTGTCTTACAGTCATAATCACAAAGCTGAGATATTGTACAGATGATTTTGTGGAGGACACGACCTTTAGATTAGATAATCAAGATCTCATTTTTTTTTAACCAAATCTGTCCCTCAAATCAGTGACTTCCGAGAAAAACAAATAAGCCAACAAATCTTCTTGAGGAAATCACCTACATTTGTTTGTGTGAGGCAAGGCTGTTTTTTGTGTTCTAAAACACTCATTTTCTAAAGACTGTGTTGCTAAAAATGAGTGTCAAAAACAAGATTGTGGTACTTTAAGTCTTAAAATTTAATATATAGACAATTGTTGGTTAGGTTTTAGTTCATTTGAGCTATGTGGAACGTGCTCTTTAATCACACTAACCAGAAAATATTGATTAATGTTAAATATTAAATAGTAGGTACTTAATTCTAACAATAAACTTGATAGGTTCAGAGTAAAAAGTATTTTCCAGTAGCAACTAGATATTTCCTCTATATTTATAGCTATCCTGACAGAAGAATATACTTACTCTGAAATAATGCAATATTTTCTATTTTACTTATATATTTAGTCCACAAAATTTGGTTGTAATTCTATACATAACAGGAATTGACCTGAGAGTAGTAACTTTAAGAGGACAAGGAAATATCAAATACATTATAACAACCCCATTTACACACAGTGATACACATGTATAAAACATGGTTCAGTCTTTATTCGGGGGTTTAGAGGGCAGGTTTTGCTTCTGAGTAGAAATGTTCTGAGTAGTAATCTAGATTACTTAACCACTAAGCCCTTGTTTATCATTCATAATACGAGACCTTATAGTAGTAAAATATTTAAAATATATTTATATCTCAATGCTAATGGAGCTGATCTGTAATGTTGAGTGAGGTGCTGTGGTACCAAGACATACATAGTACATAGTGGTACATAGTGGGCAACAGGCAGGCCATATGATCTTGTTCCTCTGATCTCCTGTGTCTCACTTTGTCAGTTCAGTGTCTGATCACACTCAACACCTTGGGATCTCTAGCAAAGGCACTGTTTGGAAACCAAGATTCATGTCCCTATAGCAGATGATGGTGATCCTAATAATTTTTTAAAATTTTTGTCATGGGGGCTGGCGAGGTGGCGCTAGAGGCAAGGTGTCTTGCCTTGCCAGTGCTAGCCTAGGATGAACCATGGTTCGATCTCCCGGCATCCCATGTGGTCCCCCAAGCCAGGAACGACTTCTGAGAGCATGGCCAGGAGTAACCCCTGGGCATCACTGGGTGTGGTCCAAAAACAAACAAACAAACACAAATTATTGTCATGCCAAAATATTCTCAAATATGTATTATAACATTTTGACCTTGAAATTTCAAGGGAAGAGTTAGATAGGGAATGACTGAGCAAACTGGAGTGCATGCCTGGCATGAAGGGCCCAGAGTCTATCAACCACAGTTAAGTCCCCAAGTCAGGTGTACCCCTGGTGAGCCCAACAATGTTTGGCCAAACACTAAACTAAACCATCAATAGGGTTTCTGGAAAACATGATTTGGTCAACATTGGTGTAATGAAGTCCTAAGACCACTGTACTTTATTCTTCAAGATTTAAATCAGGATACTAAAACATAAACACCATGAAAACTTATCAAAAAGTCAAACTATGTATAGCTTAAATATTACTGTGAAAGATTTGTAATTCACTTCAGTCACAAAAATTATTTTAATAGAACTTGATGGGGCTAGAGAGAGAGCATGGAAGCAGGACATTTGCCTTGCATGCAGAAGGATGGTGGTTCAAATCCCAGTATCCCAGATGGTCTCCCTAGCCTACCAGGAGTGATTTCTGAGCATAGAGCCAGGAGTGACCCCTGAGAGCTGCCAGGTGTGACCCAAAAACCAAAACCAAAACCAAACAAAAACAAAAACAAAAAACAAAAAAACAAAACTTGATGGGGATAGAAGAGGGACATTGTGGTGGGGGAGATTGCATTGGTAAAGGGCTGGTCTTTTTTTTTTTTTTTATAATTCAAACCCAACTACAAACATGTTTGTATGCATAATACTTAAATATATTATTTTTAAAAATTAAAAAATTCAAACTGTATATGGACACAGTGACACCAGTTTTGTAACTTGATGATAGAAGGTATATAAAGACTTTATATTTGTTATCAGGTGCTGACTTTTACCACCCCCACACAAAGTTCCACTGACAGAAGACCATGGGCACACAGCTCCATGGTCAAATCAGGAAACTGTAATTCTTGTGTTTCCTTCTTGCTGCTATTTCATTTCTATCTCTTATTTGAAGAGGTGGGTAGCCCCGCGAGGGAGTGTAAATACAAGACTTCCTTGGGGTTCCCAGGGCTGAAGGCTTCCTGTATCCAACCTGCCTGCTCAGTATCTCCAGGCTTATTGGAAAGTTCTTATTAAAATGCCAGAAGGTATGTTGACCTAAGGAAACAAGTCGTGAGTACTAGAAACCCATTGTGCCAATGACAACATTCCTGAGTGAGCCTGGAAAGAGAGATCAGTTTGTAGTGCAGATACACTAGCAGTTTCATTCCCGGCAGGTCCAGAAATGGTGAGTGATTAAGTCTCTGGGGGCTACTTAAATAATTCTTCCTACTTAGACAATGAAGATTTTTCAGGAAACTCAACTTTTTCAGACTGAGAAGTTCCCTGGTATTACCGAACTAAGATACAGCCCAAATTATAGGCCTATTGTTGCAAAATGAATAAAATCTTCATACATGAAGAGGTTATTCTAATTGTAATGCTATTAAATATTCAGCAATTAAGATTTTACTATAAAAGGTCATTTTTTATGGTTTGGGGGCCATACCCAGTAGTGTTCAAGATCAGTCCTGGGAGTGTTTGGGGAACCCTATGTTTGACTAGGGGTTCAACCAAGGTTGTCAGCACACAAAGCAAAAACCTCATAACCCCTATACTATCTCTCTGGCCTCTGAAGATAATTCTTACGGCACAAAAATTTATATTTGGTGATATGAAGCTATTTGTAGTGGTAACTTTTTTTTTTTTTTTTTTGGTTTTTGGGTCTCACCCGGCAGTGCTCAGGGGTTACTCCTGGCTCCATGCTCAGAAATTGCTCCTGGCAGGCATGGGGACCATATGGGGCACCGGGATTCGAATCGATGACCTTTTGCATGAAAGGCAAACGCTTTACTCCATGCTATCTCCCAGGCCCCTGTAGTGGTAACTTTTTTAGTTTTTCTTTGTTCTCAGATTCTTCAAGCACTTGGGGCACAGAAAGATTGTGGGAGGACCTTCACAGTATCATGTAGGGGGAACAGGGAGGGGTGCTCAGTGTTGTGTATGTATTGGACCTGTGAGAAGAAGCCAGACCAGAGAATGTGTTGGTCAAGCCTGTCATAGTGCTCATAGGTAATGCCTGTGGGGGAGTAAGGGAGAGCACGTGTGCTGAGAAGGAACTATGGGTATGTGTACCCTAACTCATGCACTGCAGAAGAGGAGACAAACTTTCCTCTTCCAGTCCCTTAGAAGACCCAGCAAGGGCTGCTTAGCTGAATAGCTTGTTGGACAGGAAGGAGTGAGTGGAAGCTTTGGTTTCCAAGGTCAAACCTAGATTAGATAAATGGGAAATGGCCACACCCACAGTGTCCTGTGCATGGAATGGAGGAAATTACTAAAATAGGGACCAAGGAAAATGTACTGCCCAGGCCTGTCAATGACTGAGTTCCTAGCTTACAAGCTTACAAGAACCCTCTTGTAGCACAGGATGCTATATTCAGAAGTAGATTATGTGCTTCTGAAGTCTGTGAAAAATAATTTTTCCCAGTTTGTACTTGTCATTGAGTAAATACAGAATCTATCAAGGGAAGCCTGTTGGTTTTCTTTGATTAAAAAGAATTACTATAATTGTGTGGACTCTTTCCTCCCCCAAATTTTTCCAAGATCACTGTGGTGTGAAATCAGCAACTGAGAGTACAAATGTGATTTGTATGAATATCTATATACACCATTAAATACACATTCTTTATTTTGATCTAGCAGTAGTCACATGATTCCTAAGCATGCCACTCTGCAAACTCAATGCTTGTGCACACTCACATATCTGCAGTCTCCTAATGTCATATGCGTGACACCCAGTATGTTGACCATCCAAGGGACCAAGCTCCTAGTTTTGCTCCGAAGTTATTCTGATGAGAGTCTGTCTTGGGGGCCAGACGGTGGCGCTGGAGGTAAGGTGCCTGCGCTAACTTAGGATGGACCGCGGTTCGACCCCCGGTTCCCCATATGGTCCCCCGTGCCTGCCAGGAGCGACTTCTGAGCGAATAGCCAGGAGTAACCTCTGAGCATCACCGGGTGTGGCCCAAAAAAAA
>PVKC010036354.1:0-13033 GCA_004027635.1 Crocidura indochinensis
TGGCCTAAATACAATGAGACCCTACCCCTGAGGTTTCCTGGCACAAGACCACTTCTGGGCTCCAGGCAAAAGAGTTTGTCCAATCCAAGTCGCCTGTAGTGGCAATACACCTCCATTCCTCACATAGTCTCTGTTGTTGGTATCATCCTTCTGTACTAAAGATCCTGGAATCTGCATATCTCATATAGTACTCAGGATGATGCAGGGCATCCTCTCATTTCACCTCACACTTCCGGTACAATAGAGAGGATCTTGTCCTGTAGCGCAGGTCATTGTTGTTGTCAAGTCATCTCAGTGTTTCAGGGCTGAAATTAGACTGTATCTCTTACTATATATTCTGATAGCTTTTGAATGCCCAATGATCTCCTTTTCTAGCAAATAGCAGGAGACAAGGACATGGAGGGGGTTTAGATGAAAGAAATAGAGAAAGGAAAACTATCAGTGTTGACCTCCTTCCACTAATGTTCCCTGAGTGCATCCCATGCCACCACTCCTGCATTTCAAAACATGCTTCTTCTAAAAATAGTGTAGCTATCATTATCTTAGTATATTTAATTTTTTTCCTAATTCAACACAATTATTTTTAACTTAACTGGTAAATTTCAGCAATAAAGTTTAAGAATATAATAAAAATGTAAGGTTTATAGCTTTTAAAAATAAACTACACTTGTAGCCAGAGCAAAAGTATAGTGGTTAGGGTGTTTGCCCTGCATACAGTCAACCTGGATTTGATCTCTAAGCCTGCCAGAAGTGATCCCTTAGCAATTCTGAGCACTACTGGGTTTTTTATTTTTAAAATTCTGAATGATTTTTGATAATATATTTTGGGGTCATCCACCTAATAAACAGAAATAATCTTTAAAGCCATCTAGAAACACTAACAGTAATTTATTTAAAAATGAAATTAAGAAAACAATCTTACATTAGAGTCAAAAATCAATTTCCTATAATTATGCTTAATAGATTATGTTCATAGGGCCGGAGAGATAGCACAGTGGTGGGGCTTTTGCCTTGCATATGGCTGACCCAGGAGGGACCCAGTTCGAATCTCAGCATCCTATATGGTCCCCCAGACTGTCAGAGGCGATTTCTGAGTGCAGAGCCAGAATTGGCCCCTGAGCGCCACCGTGTGTGTCCCCAAAAAGCAATTAATCAATCCATCAAGTTTAAAAAAAATAATAAATGAGGTCAATAAATTGCTACTTCGATTCTTTTTGTTTTGTTTTGTTTTGAGGTCATACCCGGTGGCACTCAGGGGTTACTCCTGGCTCTGTGCTCAGAAGTTGATCCTGACAGGCTAGGGGGACCATCTGGGATGCTGGGATTCGAACCATGGTCCGTCCTGTGTTGGCAGCATGCAAGGCAAACGCCTCACCACTGTTCTATATCTCTGGCCCCGCTACTCAGAATCTTACAAATTAAATATACGTAGCATTATGAATTGGCAATGAATAGAGTGTATCACACAATGCTGTTGGAAACGGAAAAGGATTTTATAAACAGGGTACTGAAGTAAAATGTTAAGAGTCATAATAAAGGGATGAACATGTTATACAAAACTGGATCCTGGAAAGATATAAACAATAGAAGATAAGGCACTTACTTTTCTTACATGCCATTAACTCTGCTTCCATCTCTGCCTGGCATTATATGTGGTTACCCAAGCACCACCAGAAGTCGATCCCTGAGTACAGAGCAAGGAATATGCCCTATACATAGGCAGGTATAGGCCACAAAACAGAAACGAAAACAACCCATACAGAACTATACATTTACACATGACTGTGCCGGAGCCATAGCACAGTGGGGTTAGGGCAAGGCTGCCAGGAGTAATTTCCAAATGCAAAGCCAGGGTAACCCCTGTGTGCTGCTGCGTGTGGCCCCAAAATAAAACAAGAAATAATTTATACATGACTAATCTTTATAATAGTTATACACAAAATAAGTCCAGAACAACAAAAACAAGGCTAAATTATTTATATTTATGCTGGTAGGATCATTTTATGAATGTGTATTATAAACTTTCTTACAAGTCTTGTATTTTGAAGTTTGATATTTTATCTTGGATATTGACTTTAAGAGCTATATAATTTTAATTTTAATTTGACTTCATACAATTTTAAATTCTGTGTGTTACAGATAACTTGGAAACAATGCATAATATAGTTCCTGTGTATTACCCACAGGAGGGTAAGCCAAAAGTAATCTTTTTCTCAGATGTATCAAGACGTTCTACACATGGAAGTTCAGAAAGAAGATAATAAAATTGTAGAAGAGATCGGTAGGTCCTTTCAAATATTAATGAAATGTGTCCTTGCAGGAAGAAAAGACAGAGCAATGTCCTTTATCTCTCCTAATTCTCCATTCTCTTAGTCAGGAAGGAAAAAGGGAAAGAGGGGCAAAACTTCATTGTTAGAAGTGTTGATTCAGGAAGTTGGAGGGAGTTGCAGAGTAGGAATATTAGGAAAACCCTGGAAACTGCCGAAGAGGCCTAAATGAACAGAGCAAAAATTCTATCATATGAGACTGAGGTTAGTTGAAGATTGGTCCATTAGTGAGTAGACTGACAGAAAGGGCATCAGGTAGCAGAAAGGAAGGGAATCCTAGAGCATGACGGTGAGAACTGCTTTCATTAGTCCTTCAAACCATACATTCTTAATGTGTTGTCACTAAAGGAGTCACTAGCATTTTCATTAGATTCTCAAAGAGAATCTTGGATCCAAAAAACTTTAAGAACCAGAGATGTGACTCATTGGTAAAATACATGCCTTGACCTGAGTTGATCTCAGTCTTGGAAAAAAAAGGTTTAAGGATAATATTCTACAGTGACTAGAGGGATAGCTCAATAGGCTAAACACATGCTTTGTATGTGGGAGCCCTGGTTTCAGCCCCGAGTACCAATGGGCCCCTGAATATAACTGAGCAACCCCTAAGTCCTATGCTAGTAATAGTACCCAAGCATCACTGAGTGTGTAAAAAAAAAAAAAAAAGAAAAAAAAAAAAGAAAAAGCAAGGAAGAAACATTGAGAAGATAGGAATAAACTAAATATTGAGTTTGTGAATAAGTTAGCTCCTTATGAATTAATTTTAAGTCTCCTAATGAGTAAGAGAACTGTTTTATCTAAATAATAATACTGCAGTGCAAACATAAACCATACTGAAAATAACTCCATTTATTATGAAATTATAGGCTGTTGTTCTATGAAGGGCACAACTAAATATAAAAACTCAAATAAAATAGCCCTTATTTCAAAAACCTTGCAATAAGAAGTCAGAGTTAAACATGATTATTACAACATAGTGTGGTAATTGCTTCAAAGCATCATAAACCAAATCCCAATACAGTCTTTAAATTATTCATTTAACTTATTTTTCCACTTAAAATTCATAGTTATTTCCAAAACTAAGTTTTCAAGCATAATCATGCAATACAATGAAGGACAAAAACATATTCAATTAAGAAAGTAATCAGAGCTGTCAATATATTTTGGGATTAGTTTTTCTTTTTTTTTGTTTTGGAGACATAACCAAACAAAGCTCAGAAGTTACTCCTGACTCTGATATCCAGAATTATTCCTTTTTTTTTTTTTTTTTTTTTTTTTTGGTTTTTGGGCCACACCCAGTGACATTCAGGGGTTACTCCTGGCTATGCGCTCAGAAGTCGCTCCTGGCTTGGGGGACCATATGGGAAACCGGGGGATCAAACCGTGGTCCGTCCAAGGCTAGCGCAGGCAAGGCAGGCACCTTACCTCCAGCGCCACCGCCCGGCCCCCAGAATTACTCCTTTAAGTACTCAGGGGTCTATATGGGATGCCAGATACTGAGCCAGGTCAGCCATATGCATAAGCAAGAACCTTAAGTGTTTACTGTCTCTCCAGTTTCAGGATAAGTTTTTCCCCTCAGAGCTGCTTATTTAAGGACAGGTGAAACATGAGACTCTCTTTGGAAAGTCTAATGAAGGGTCAGTAGCTACATACCTTAATGGGACCCACCAGAAGACTACTGAGGACATCATTATCACAGTGTCATTCCCCACCTCTGCAGAGTGGCACAAGTTGACCAGGATAGAGACTTAAAGGCGAGATAGGCCTATGTATGAGTCTGGAAAATGCTTGATTTGGAGAAAGGTTAACCTATACAGTTTCTGTCTTGCCTCTTCTTCATTTAAACACACACACACACACACACACACACACACACACACACACACGCACGCACGCACGCACGCACACACGAGCGCGCACGCACGAAACTGAGAATTTTCTTTAATGCTTATATCTACTATTATTACCATAAAATTTCATTAACTCATTTGTCCAGAACACCATCATAGTTTTATATAATATTTATACAACTAATGTGGTTCCCACAATAATAATCTTAACTTTATTTCTCTGCCAAGAAATTTGAAAAGTCTTAATAATATATCATCAAAAGAAAAAAGAAAAAGATACACGAGTCTTAGAAAATAATGTTGGTAGATTCAGTGCACTGTCACACATTTAAGTTAGTTCATTTGTGAACTGCCCCACATACCACATATTTTACAGACCCAAGAAAAGTTCTCATGACTGAACTACACAGAAGAAAGCAATCATGTCAGCCTATCCTCATCTCCCTAAATAAGAACATTGAACATAGAACTAAATGCATTTTTAACAAGAATGTACTACAGGGGCCAGAGAAGTAGCATAGTGGTAGGGCGTTTGCCTTGCTCGCTGCTGACCCGGGACGACCCGGTTTAGATTCCTGGCATTTCATATGGTCCCCTGAGTCTGCCAGGAGTGTCCCTGAATGCTGCTGTGTGTGGCCCAATAACCAAAAGAAAAGAAAAAAAGAATACTATAGACACAGGTGACCCTAAAAGAACCCAGCAGAATATAGGGGTCCCTCTGAAGAAATTATGAAGTAAATTTCTTCAGTTAATTTCAATATTTAGACTTTAGTTTTATGTTGCAAAGCAATATTAAATATTTGAAGTTTATTTTTTATGGATCTATCCCAGTGGCTCTTGGAAGGAATACTATGGCAAGGGTGACACACAGTACTAGAGATCAAACTCATAGCCTCACACATCTACTACTTAAGCTATTGCCCTTGGCCCTAAATTATTTTCTTTAAATATTTTTTATTTCTTTATATAATATTCTTACTTGAGGACATGTCAAGTTACTATGTTGGTGTCTCAAAATATCTAGGTTTTAATATTTAATATAAGTTCTACCTTTTTGAAAGAAAAAGGTAAGCACAAGCATTTCTAGCTTGTTCTCTCAAGCCTGTGGTTTTTTCTTAAACACTCATCTCTCTCAGCTTCTCTGCTTGCTGTTTCTAACTCATTCTCTCGTGAACATGTATTCCCTTTCTTCTTCCCATCACCTATTTTTTGTTGTTGCTGTTTTGTTTTTGTTTTGGGGCCACACCCGGCTGTGCTCAGGGGTTACTCCTGGCTATCTGCTCATAAATAGCTCCTGGCAGGCACGGGAGACCATATGGGATGCCGGGATTCGAACCAACCCACCTTAGGTCCTGCATTGGCTGCTTGCAAGGCAAACACCGCTGCACTATTTCTCCACCCCCCCCCCATTACCTATTTTTAAGTAAGTTTTGTTTAATAAAAACTATCATGCTTCACTAAGTAAGGAAATGTGGCTTAAAGCATAACTAGAGAAAATAGTACAGGGGTTAAGGCATGCCTTGTACTCAGTAGACCCCAGTTCAATCCCCAGCATGAATCAGGAGTAAGCCCTGAGCACTGCCAGGGCTGACCCCAAATCCACCCCCCTTCCCAAGTGACTTAAAAAAACAATATCTTTCCTTATTATCATGGGTTAGGAGTGTATTACACCAGATAGTGTTCAGGCTTATTCCTAGCCCTGTTCTCAGGGATTATTCTAGGTGGTACTTTGGGGACTATATGTAGTATGAGGACTGAATCCAGGCTAGTTCATGCAAGGAAAGCACCTTAAGCCCTGTACTATCTCCAATCCCCCTTAATTATTGTAAGACAGAAATTTCCCGTTATCAGCAGACATTGTCTACACTTAGCCTATGATGTGGGACCAGAGAAAGAAAAAGAGAGAGAGAGAGAGAGAGAGAGAGAGAGAGAAAGAGAGAGAGAGAGGGAGAGAGAGACAGTCAGACAGAGACAGAGAGAGAAAGAGAGAGAATACTGAGGGTACTGAGGGTAATCAGAGGGTAGAGTGCTTGTCTTGCATGCAGCTGACCTGAATTTGACCTCTAACAACAAACTAGCACTGCCAGAAGTGAACCCTAAGCAAAGAGCCAAGACTAAGCCCTGAGCACATCCAAGTGTGGCCCCAAAACTATATATATATATATTAGTGGCCTCAAAACTATAAATATGATATATGTGATATATACACACATACAATATGGGAAGCCTAAAGAGAAGTGAAAAAAAAAAACTTCCAAAATGTTCAATCATATGTTCCTCTAAGGCACTTTGGGAACTGTGCCAGCATTCTACATGGAGCACACCGAAGCAACATCTGTCCAAAGGCAGGGGAATGTTTTCCACCACCTTTCGAACGCCTGCAGTCTGTGCTCATGTATATTTACACAAGCCTACTTTCCCTACAGGGAGGAAAAAGTCAGACTCATTGACGTTGTTTTTGACCCTCCAACTGAACTTGATACTATCAATGTAGACTTTAATTAAAGATCAGTTCAAAACTATTTTTTTTATTTAAAGGTTGATTCTAAACAAATGCCTTCCCTGTTCTAATTAAAAATGATACATGGCATTAAACGTGAATTGTACACACTGTTGCTCTCTGTGTTTATCATAGTAAATACTTCTGGCAGATATTTCCTCTCTTTTCAAACATGCTCGGAGGTGCAGAGACCTTAGTAATTTAAAAAGCAGACATTAAATATATTTAAATATTGTAAATAAGATCCTCGGAGAATACTGTATAGCACGGCAAACTGAGTAAGGTAAATCATTACTTGAGGTTATTTAGCAATCTTTCAAACCCAAGCAATGTTAATCAAGTCAATCCATCTCTGTTAATGTAAAAATAACAACTTTCTAGCTGGCTTACAAGTCCTTAGTTTCATATATCTTATGGGAATGTGTATCCCCAGGACCCATAATTCATAGGAAATAGTCACTGTGTGTTATGTAACTAGTTATAAAAATACCTAATATCTTTAGTTTATAGAAGCATTAGCTTTCCATGGGTTAAAAAGTGAATTTTAATGACAGTAAAAATAATTTGCTTTTACTGTTATGTTTTAACAGTTGTAGCAAGACATGGATTTCAAAAAAATGTTTTAAACAGCTTATATTTTTGTCACAAAATTTCGCATTAACCTTATATAAACTCATCTAGCAATCTCTAAATGCCTTTTTGCCTAGTTAAACTTAGCCTCTCATTTTATATTAAAAAATAAACCTTTTGGGGCCCGGGAGATAGCATGGAGGTAAGGCGTTTGTCTTTCATGCAAAAGGTCATCAGTTTGAATCCCGGTGCCCCATATGGTCCCCCGTGCCTGCTAGGAGCAATTTCTGAGCATGGAGCCAGGAGTAACCCCTGAGCACTGCCGGGTGTGACCCAAAAACCAAATAAATAAATAAATAAACCTTTATATATCAGTAAAATAGGCATAATGTTAAATTTTTAATGTGTGGAGCATAAGTGATAGTACAACAGGTAGTGTTTGCCTTGCATAGCGGTCTACCTTGCGTTCCCACTTTCCAATATGGTCCCTCAAGCACCAGTAGGAGTGATCCCTAGTGATCTGAGTGCAGAGCTAGGAGTAACCCCTGATTACTGCTTGGTATAGTCACCCCCTCCCAAAAAGAGATTTTGATTTGTATGGGAGCTGGAGAAATAGCTCAGTTTTTTATACATACATTCTACAAACGAGAGGCTGAGGTTTAATCCTAAGTACCGTATGTTTCTGAACAATTCCAGAACAAAGATCTGAGAGTTATCCCTAGTACTACTTGGTCTGGTTCAAAAAAATAAATCAAATGATTTTTAAGTTGTCAATGAACTCTTAAAAATAGAACATATCCAGGGATCCTAAGGGTGGTGCATCGGTAGGACATTTGCCTTGCACGCCGCTGACCTTGGACAACCATTGTTTGATCCCCAGTGTCTCATATGGTCCCCCAACCCAGGATCAATTTCTGAGTGCATAGCCAGGAGTAAGCACTGAGTGTCACCAGGTGTGCCCCCCAGAAAACAAAAACAAACAAGACATATCCTTCTCCACCCCCAAAACAATAATAGTAAGCAACATAAGGATATTTTTCTTGTCCTGGGGCCACACTCAGCAATGTTCAGGGACTGGTCCTAGCTCTAGCCTCTAGAATTACTTCTGGTGGTGCTTAGGAGACTATATGAGATGCTGGAGATAGAATCCGAGTCAGCAAGGCAAGCAGCCCACCTCACCTCCTGTAGTGTATTGCTCCAGCCAAAACAAAGTTTAAAAAAATTATATATAAACTTGCATTTTTTACCTGTTATCTCCACTTGGTCAATAGTTAGCTCTATGGCAAAGATATCTATGAATAAATTTAAAGAAATATGTTTTGAATTTAAATTTTTTCTGAAAGCTAAAATTTCATTACCCACGGATATTTAAAAAAACAGTGGGGGTGGGCAGAGCAGTGGCGCAAGTGGAAGGGATTTGCCTTGCATGTGGCTGACCTAGGACAGACCTGGGTTCAATCCCTGGCATTCCATATGGTCTTCCGAGTCAGGAGTGATTTCTGAGCACATACCCAGGAGTAACCCCTGAGCATCACTGGGCATGGCCCCAAAACACACACACACACACACACACACACACACACACACACACACAGAAACAAAAAAAAATTGCTACTATAGGGCCAGAGGGATAGTACATTGGTTAGGAATATGCCTTGGATGTGGCTGACCTAGGTTTGATCTCTGGCACTGGCTATGATCCCTAGAGCACTACCAAAAGGTGTTCTCTAGGTTAGGAGCCAGGATTAAGTCCTGAGCACATCTAGGTAGGTATAGCTCAAAAATACAAAATAAAAAAAATAAGTAAAATAAAATAGCTGCTCTCTCTCCAAGTCTATGTTCTCCCTTGAATATGTGTATCTTGCTAGCTTGTCTCTATGTCTCTGGGTTTTCCATTCTGGAGAAGACCATTTCATCTCTTGAACATATACTCCATCTCTTTTTCTCTCCCACATAATTCTGAGTAGTTTTGTTCAATTGAAACTAAGTTACATGGGGCCAGAGCGATAGCACAGCAAGTAGGGCATTTGCCTTGCATGCAGTCAACCCAGGTTTGATCCCTAGCATCCCATATGGTCTCCTAAGCCTGCCAGGAGTAACTGCTGAGAGCTACAGGATATGGCCCCAAAACAAAACAAAACAAAACCCCAAAACTACATAATTTAGGGCCAGAGTGATAGTACAGCAGTAAGGGCATTTGTCTTACAGTCAACCTAGGTTCAATCCCCAGCTTCCCATATGGTCCCCTGAACACAGACAGGAGTAATTCCTGAGTAAAGAGCCAGGAGTAACCCCTTAGTAATGCCAGGTGTAGTCCAAAACCAAAAACAATCAAAAAATGAAACCAAAAATTATCTTACTTCACAAAAAAGTTAAATAAAATTAAAAGAGCCATAAAAGGGTTCAGAGAGATAGCTTAATTAGCTAAAGCGTGCTTGCATGCATGAGGCCCTGGTTGGATCGAAGGCATCATATGGTCCTTCAAGCACCTCCAAGAGTGACCCCAGGAGTGATTCAAAAGCAAAACAAAACAAAACACCAAAAACTATTACTAGAATGGGTAAAAAGAAAAGTAACTTGGTAATATTAACAAGAATATGGAGCACGGGCCTGAGATATAACACAGCAGTAGGGCATTTGCCTTGCACGCAGCCGATCCAGGACGGTCGTGGTTCGAATCCTGGCATCCCATATGCCCCCGTGCCTGCCAGGAGCAATTTCTGAGCACAGAACCATGAGTAACTCCTGAATGCCACCGGGTGTTACCCCACCACCACCAAAAAAATAAATAAAAAAGACTATGGAGCAACAGGAACTCTCAAGCATTGCTTTGCTGAAGTACAAAAATAAGACAGTTGCTTTGAAAAATATTATTAATAAAGGTATATACTCAGCTAGAAATCCCTTTTCTAGGCATTTTCCCAACCAAAATGAAAACCTATAGTCACACAAAAATCTGTGCCTGAATGTAGTTTATTCAGAACCACCATAAAAACATGGAAACAACTAGGAATGTGGCTTATTGGCAGAGCACATCTAGTGCATATCTTATAGGTGAAAAGTTCCTGGGTTCAATCTGGTGAAGGAGAGGAGGAGAAAGGGAGAGAGGGGAGGAGGGAAACTGGAGATAACTCAAAGATTGCGACACAACCATTCAATGAAAATACTATCAAGAACAAGGAATTAACTAGTGAAACATAACACAGCATGGCTGGATCTCCAATGTATTGTGCCAACTAAAAGAAGCCAAATGAAGGCCAGAAAGATAGTAGAGGGGTCAAGGCATATGTTCTGCATGAGGATTACTCTGGTTTGATTTCCCAGACATACATGGTTCCCTCAGTATAATCATGTGTGACATTCAAGACCCCTGAGCACAGATGCATAGATGGAGTAGCCCAGATCACTGCAAAGCTAAAGCACCACCATAGCCTCGGGTCCTCACATTGAACCACAGGTTTGGTTGGCAAAAAATTGCTAAAACAGGCCCAGGTCTTCTGATCACCACCGAGGAATCTCCTCTATAACCCTTACTGAAAAATTACTAACTCAGTGCTGAGGTTGCTCCCAGTGGTCAAGAGGAACCATGTGATTCTATGGATTAAACCCAGAGCACTTACATGAAGAGTATATGTTCCTGGCCTTTGGGCTATCTGCCCTGGTCCCCACAAAAATTTTAAAGGGGATTTAAATTACATTTTCACTGAAGCAAATAGAGAAGTATTGTAAAAGCAAACAAACAAAAACCACTGAGGGCCTATTGTAGTAATAGCAGAGAAGCAGGTATATAGTCCCAGTTCAAATTCCCAGTGTCCCTCATATGCCAAGCAAGATCCTGAAAGCTCTATTTATTTTTACCCTACTTTTGCTTTTGTTATCCCCTCATAACTGTGGCCCACAGTCAGCTATGTATAAGCACCACGAAAAGAGGGGGCTACCCCCAGCAAACACTTTGACAAAAAAGGTGTGTGAGTACCACAGTCAGAGGATTGACCACCATACCTCACCCCTAGTGAGTACTACAACTATACCTTATATGTCTCAGCCTCAGACAGGCATGTATGCAAGCATGCCAACCAAAGAAATAGAAATCAGTCAACACTGAGGCTTAATATGCACGCCCTGCAACTTGATGCATGGTCCCCTGTGTGAACCATTATCATCACAGCATCAACAACAATGAAGGAGAGGGGAAGAAAACTTTTACAAAAGAAAAATGGGGGCGGAGAGATAGTACAGCAGGCAAGGCTGTACTGTATAGTCCCCCAAGCTCTGCTAAGAATTATCTCTGAGCTCAGAGAGCAAATTAAGCCCTGAACTCCACTAGGTGTGGCCTCAAAATGAAAGGAAGAAAGAAAAACGAAGGGAGAGTAGGGAGGAAGAAATGAATTTTTTTGGTGACCTCACCTGGTGGTACTCAAAGGTCATTCCTGGTGATGTTGAAGGACACCATGGAATACCAGTGTTAGAACTGGGGTGGATTGCATGTAAGGCAAACACCCTACCCACTGTGCTATCACTCTGGTCCCAGTAAGACAATTTTAAAAAACACCAATTCGAGTCAGAGAGATAGTACAACAGACAGGGCACTTGCCTTGCATGCAGACAATCCAGATTCAATATCTGGCACTACAAGTTAAGCCCCAAAACAAAACAAAACAAACAAAAAATACCAGTTATACAAATAACCTATTGAATTTGGTGAGCCAGATGATGACTCAGTAGCTAAACTGCCTGTTTTGCAAGTGAGAAGTTATGTATGAGATTATACTACAAAAAAACTATGAGTTAAGATGACAAATTTGGTATTTAGGGAATAAAAGACAAAACTTTTATTACCCACACTACACTAACTAATTAAAGTCTACAGCACTCTAAAGCCATACTTAAAATAAAAAGAAAATGAAGTCATGCTTTTCAGGACCCAAAGGAATAACAGGCTTAGAATGCCTACCCTACCAGAGGCCTTATAACCCAGCCTAGAGTTGGGGTGCAGGACCTGGGTCACCCTGCACCCCTCTTCCTCTTTCCTCCGGAGCTCCAGGTGGGTTCCTGGGAGGAGCTTATGGGGCATCCTAGTTTTTCCCCACTTCCAAGCCGGCTCCAGCGACAGGCTTAGGGGGTGGGGTTTGATCTCCTGTCCTTCCGGCCTGGGAGGGTTTTCCCTCCTTCCTGGGAGCCGGGAATCTCAGCCAGCATGGGTTTTGGCAGACCTCCGTATGTGCCAGAAGCCTTTTTACACTTGTAGGAGCTTAACTGGGGGTGGCAGATAGCTGCTCAGCTGTACTCAGGCAGTCACTGGTAATTTCATACCAGCCTACATGTCCCAAACCATATCCTTAAGATATGTTTTTATGTATGCAGAATGTCCATTTTGTATCCTGCTCTTTATCACACCCCTACACCGACCTCCTGCCCTAACAGATTCTGCCCTTTGCACACCCCTACAAAGCTCATTATTACTCCTTAACTCTCTCACCCCCAACCATCAGTACCCCACATTTACCCTTCTTTACTTCAGTACCACAGAGTTCTAATCACAGACCAAAGTCGTACATTGTATTTAACAACCCCAAAACTATTTTAAAGGACATAAAATGTACACATATGTCTTTTGAATGTATTATGTGTATTTTCTTTAACAGCTATAACTCTCTCTATATATTATTCTACCGTGACGTTTCTATCCACTTATTATATTGTCTTTTCTTTTGGAGCTGTTCAATAAGGAATGTTGGTGGAAGAGTCCCTCAGTTTAATGTTTATGATTGAACTATGTCATGGGGATT
>PVKC010036355.1:0-13250 GCA_004027635.1 Crocidura indochinensis
TTTTTTTTTTTTTTTTTGTTTTTGTTTTTGTTTTTGGGTCACACCCGGCAGTGCTCAGGTGTTACTCCTGGCTCTACGCTCAGAAATTGCTCCTGGCAGGCTCATGTGGGATGCCAGGATTCAAGCCACCATCCTTCTGCATGCAAGGCAAACGCCCTATCTCCATGCTATCTCTCCTGCCCCTAGCCTTTTCAGGGATCGCTCCTGGAAGTGCTCAGGGAACCCTATGAGATGCGGGGGATAGCACCCAGGTCGGCTGTGTGCAAGGAAAATGCCCTACTCACTGAGCCCCTTACTTCTTTTTCTAAAGGTCTCTAGACTGTGGCCTTTTTTGTGATTGTCAGGATAGAAATTTAACATGTAACCATAAGAAAAACAGCCACTTCTTGCAATTGGCTAGGCCAATCTGATCCCTTAAGTCACTTATCATCAAACCTCTTCCCACTTCACATTCACTCTCTAGGGACTGTGTGTGGATTTCAGGGTCCCCACAACCCTGTTCTTGGAACTTTCCTCCAACCCTGCCGACGAATGCCGATGAGCATGGGGATATAGTACTGGATGGGTGGGGGGTGGTCTGTCGTTGGGTCTGAGTTACGGTGTGACTTGACAGCTGTCCTTGAGTCCCCGGCCCTGCTGATCAGAGAGCCCTTGTCAAAACCCCCTCCCCTTCTCCCCCCCCCCCCACACGCAGCCCATAAATCCTGGCAGCTTCGAGGAAACATGGGTGGGAGCCAAGAACTAGGGAACCCGAGGCTGGTTCCCACCTGTCCACTTGCTCCAGTGGTGGGATGGGGTGTGGGGGTGAGCCCCACCATGCCGTGCCCCTCATCCCTTGTTCCTCTGGGAGGCCGAGAGTGTGGCATGTGTCTCCCCAGGGAAATCAAGGCTGCTCTTCACCCGAACCATCACGTGCTCCGAGTGGGCAGGCCCTGCGCCCCCGCAACCGCGCCCTCTCCTCCTCTCCTTCACACCATCTGTTCTCTGCCTTCCACCCAGTTTGCAGCCAGGGTGGGGGCCGTGGTGGGTGGGATGAGGGAGGCACATGAGGGAAAATAAATTAAAAAAAATTCCTCCCCCCCAAAAAAAACTCATCACCAAAATCCCCCAAGGATTAATGGATTCAAAAGGTTCCTGGCTAGGCTCGGAATGAAAAATCCATCTTCACCTGGCCCGCCCCGAAATACTTGACAAATAAGGGCTCCCTAGGCCCCATAAATTCAGCGCCCTACAGAGCTGCCCTAACTCTCCCACCACCCCAGCCGGGCTTGGGGCTCTTTCTTCCCTCTTTCCCAGCCGAGCTCTGGGGACCCTGGGATAGGCTCCTCGGTAATGGAGAAAATGTGTGCCCCACTCCTCCATTATTCCACTGAGAGGCAGGGGGCAGACCCCACATTTCGGGAAGATGCCTCTGCCTTGGGAATTGTGTTTCTCTGAGCAGATGCCCAGGGCACAGGGACTATTAACTAATGAATTTTTTGCTGGTCCCAAGTCACCAGAAACACTGAGCAGGATGGAGAGTCTCCAGCCCACTTGGGGGCAAAATCGGGTTTGGGTGTTTTGGTTTTTTTTTCCCTTCCCCAAAATTATTTGTTGGACACAGAGCCTGAGAGTAAGAGAGGAGTGTGATCGATTCTGCTTGCTTGGCTCTCGGGTGCTAAGAGCCTCTTTCTAACCCCAAAGGGTGCCTCTTCCTGGGAGCCCCATCTCCCTGCAAACTTCTTTCCTATACATGTCCCTTGTCCCGTTTCTCTGTAGCCCCTGGCCATGCACAGTCCATTCCCTCAGTGTTTGTGAACAGGAATCAATCCCTGTCATTTATTCAGGAAATTCATAAAATTTCTTTGACCCTGCTTGGGTTGACCCCAGGCATGCTGTGACAGAGGCACTGGCTGGGCCAGTTGATTCCAGGCAGCAAATCTTTAGCCTTTTATTTCTTTATCTGAGGTTTTGGTGGGTTTTTTTTTTTTTGGGGGGGGGGGAGGGAGTGGGGTAACTGTGTCTTGAACAGTTCTTTAGGAGACTCTCTTCCATTTGAATCTTCTTTCATGTTCACTGATTTGTAGGTGAAAAACATTTCTGGAATTTAAATTTAAAATATTTAGACTGGGGACCAAACTATATGTCAGTTGGGAGGATGCTGGCCTTGCACATGGCTGATCTGAGTTTGATCCCTGGCATCCCATAGGGCCCCTGAACCCAGAGCCAGGAGTGATCCTTGAGTACAGAGCTCAAGAATACATAAATGAGGGGCCTGGGAGATAGCATGGAGGTAAGGCGTTCGCCTTTCACGCAAAAGGTCATCGGTTTGAATCCGGTGCCCCATATGGTCCCCTGTGCCTGCCAGGAGCAATTTCTGAGCATGGAACCAGGAGTAACTCCTGAGCACTGCCGGGTGTGACCCAAAAACCAAAAAAAAAAAAAAAAAAAAAAACCCATAAATGCAACATTTAGTTCATGACTGTCCCTCCATTATTTCTTATTTAGTTTTAGGCCACACTTATGATACTCAGGAATCACTCCTAGTTCTTGTGCTTAGCGATCACTCTGGCAGAACTTGGGTGACTTTGTAAACCGGAGTTAGCACAGCGAACGCCTTAAGCCCTGTTCCCACTTTGGGACCCCCACACAGATCCCCCAGGCTTCTGTCTCTCCCTCCACACTGTGTGGTAACTTGTGCTCTTTGTGCCCACAGCTGCAGCCTGTGAGTTCCCAGATATTGTGGAGCTGCTACTCCAGGCAGGTGCAGACCCTGCAGTTCGGGACCAGGAGGGTTGCCTTCCCGTGGAGGTGTCGGGCTGCAAAGCCGTGTGTGCACTGCTGCAGAAGCACCAGATACCTGGCTCCGGCTAATACCACAGCGTTCGGTGTGATGTGCTTAAATCACATGATGCAGGGCTGGCCTGTGCGCCAGGGTGAAGACTCGTCCCCTGCCACCGCCTCTGGCCCCAAATGACTAATAAATGCTCCTGGTTTGCAACATCTAAGCAGTTCTTCTGACGAGTCACTGGCCGCCCAGAGGTGGAGAGCACAAGCAGGTGGGACCTCAGGGTGGGGGACTTGTAGCCTGGCGTGTTGAGTCCCAGTTATGTCCCTTCAACCACAGACTGGAATACAGAAGCAGAGCCAGAGTGGTAGCACAGCTGGGAGAGAGCACAGCAGTAGAGAGGCTCCCTACTGCTTCAGCTGCATCACTGCCACCTCCTTTCTGCGCCCCCCCCCCAGAGTTGAATATTTGAAGAAATGTGATTTGTCTGTCATAGGGAAAGAAATCAAGTTTGTTCTTTTTTTTGTTTTGTTTTTTGTTTTTTGTTTGTTTGTGTTTTGGGTCACACCCGGCAGTGCTCAGGGGTTACTCCTGGCTCCATGCTCAGAAATTGCTCCTGGCAGGCACGGGGGACCATATGGGGCACCGGGATTCGAACCGATGACCTTTTGCATGAAAGGCAAACGCCTTACCTCCATGCTATCTCCCGGGCCCCCAAGATTGTTCTTAACTGTCCAGGTCTGTGGGATGCTGCTCCCAGAAGGAGTCCTTCTCTGTGTCTCCTTTGTCATTGGACTGCCTGAATGTTTGGGGTTTGGGGCCACTCTTTTGGTACCCAGTATTCTCCCCTGGTTTGTGCCTAGGGGGTCACTCCTGGCAGTGCTCAAGAATCAAACCACGATCAGCCACACGCAAGGCAGGTGCCTTCATCCATGTACTCTCCTTTCAGCCCTGGACTGGTGGCTTTCCATACATTTTTATAACTTGCTTTGCCACATGTCAAACTCTCTGTACATGATTTGATCCTCACCAGCGCAACATATGGTTCCATTAGGGACCCCCATGAGGGACCCCTGAACATAGAGCCAAGAGAAAGCCTTGAGTATGGCCTGATATGACCCAAAAACTACAATAATAATAATAATAATAATAATAATAATAATAATAATAATAATAATAATGAATAATAGTTTATTTTCTGTATAAATGAGGAGGCTGAGGCTTAGAACACATTAGGGAAAAATGCCCAGTAGAACACTCCTAGGTACATGGGCATTTTCAGATAAACCAGATTTGCACACAGTCGCTGACCATGAGGTTTGGCCATTCCTGAAGCTTCTCTTCCCTGCCTTGTTGAGTCTGAGAACTCCCGTGTGGTATAGGATGTGGGGTACAGTTCCCTACCTGCCTCAAAGGCCCTTTAGATGGATTAATTGGGACTCTCTTCTGATAGTATCATGCACTTCTGGTGTAGGCTTTTGTGATATGGTGGCCTAAAAAATGGTTCCATTCTAGAAGCTTCCCTTGTATCCCCTTTATGGCTGTCGTGCAGACCATGCTCTGCTTATCAGAAATTTGGAGCCCAAATCAGCATGTGTGAGTCCTAGACTTGTCATCTCTTTGACGTACTTTAAAAGCTTTGTTTTTTTTTTTTTTTATCATCTTTAATCATCTAGGACCAGTTCAATACCTTTTAGTCTTGATCTTCTATAATATTTACATGTTTTTGTTTTTGGGTCACACCTGACAGTGCTCAGGGGTTACTCCTGGTTCTACACTCAGAAATCACTCCTGGCAGGCACAGGGGACCAACCATATGGAATACTGGGATTCAAACCACCATCCTACCTGGTGGCTGCATTCGAGGCAAACACCCTGCCATCATGCTAACTGTCCAGCCCCTCTTTGACATACTCTAACGAGACTTTTTTTCACATGATCAGTTCCCAAGTGGGAGCAGTTTTCCAATTTTTCATTAATTGACAGTCTGTGAAAGAATTGAATGGGAAGCCGCATTATTACTCACTCACCCCTGAAATATTTTTTGCCACAACTGTGCCCTGAAAAGCAGGATTTAATGGCTTGGCTCCTGTATATGTCACATACTGGGATGGAAGGGTCTATGTTTCTTTTATAACAATTCCTGAAAGGTTTGTTTTCTTTGTCATATGAGATAGCCTTGTAGGAATGCAGATATAAAGGATCAGAGGTAACATTTTTATTTTGTTTATTTTGGAACCAAAATAGTGCTCAGGGTTCACTCCTGGTTCTCTGATCAGTGATCACTCCTGGTTCTGTGCTCAGGGCTTCCTTCGGGCAGGCTCGGGGGCCAGGTATCAAACCCAAGGCAGCTGCTTGCAAGAAAAAGCACAGCAGGGAGGGCACTAGGCCTTACACACAGCCAACCTGAGTTCTATCTCAGCATCCCACATCACCCCACCCCACTCCCAAGCAGAGCCAGGATGAAGCCCTTAGCATCACCAGGTATGTGGCCTCAAAAGCAAACAAAAAACCGAAACTGAGGTGGGGGCCAGAGTGTTCAAGTCTGAGCCCAGGTTCTACTCCAGCCCAAGAAGCCCATGCATAGGCCAGGGGACCCATATCATTCCCAATCACAGGGGTTCCTTTGGTGGGTGGGAAGTGTCCGGATCAGCACAGACCTGAGGCCAGAAGCAGACTTGGGGGACAGAACCTGAGGCAGCTGCCAAGTATCTTTGCTTTAAGTGGCATTGAACGGTTCACCTCATGAGCCTGGTTTCCATTTTCTGCTCCGAAGGTAAGTCGGGCTGACGGCTGCTCTTTCACAGCCCTGCACACTCGCTCACAGAAGGGGGGGGCTGGCTGGGCCAGGGACACGGACACGCCTGCAGTGCATTGGCTGGTCCATGTTGATGGCACTTTAGCTGCACTGGGGAGTCTGGCCCACCTCCAAAAACAGGAGAGCAAGACATATATTATTGTTTATAATCTGCTTTATTCCGTCCAGCCTTCCATGGGCCGCCTGCTCCAATCCCTCGTTGCCTTTAACTACAGATGCAGAAAGTGGCTAATGTGCCTTCGCCACGATGCTTGGCATCCACTCCGGGAAATCGCTTTAATTGAAAAGCATTAAATAGTAAAATGATGCTAAAAATAATCATCATCAAGGCTGTACACAGGCAGCAGGCGAAGTCCGGGTCCGTCGGAGAAATGGGAGGGAGGAACCCCCTCAGGATCAGCACCCCTTCGGGGGGCTGGAGAAGGACTGTGCACACTGGCAGGGTCAGGTGCTGAGAAAGTAATGGAACCCCCACAGCCACTGTCTGGGACCCAATTTGGAGGAAGGAAACAAACTAGAAGGGCTCATGTTTGTGGCCCAGGAACTACATGCTAAGATACTTCCCCAATGACCGAAATAGGTTTAGTCTCCAATGTCTTTCCTGGGCCTGGACCATCTGTTAGAACCTATTTACCATGTTAATGGCCTTTCACAAAAATTTGCCCATTGCCAACCCTAGTGCCAAGACCAGTTTTTTGTGGAGAGGAAGGAGCCCTATTTTATCTTTTTCAGCAAATCCCAGTCTGGCCCAAACCCCCACATCCCTCCTCCTCAGGTGACCCCAGGTCCACCGAGGGTTGACAAAAAAGAAAAAGAAGTTTTTGTGGTGGTGGTAGGTGGCAACCCAGCGCTAGAAGTTGCCTGGAAAGTTCTGGAAGGCCGGTGCTCGTCTGGACTGTAAGCATGACTCAGTCATTCATATGCCCCTCTGCTGCCACTTTTCCAGATAGATGACAGCGGTGCCAGTGATAGACCCAGATGCATTTCTTTTGATGGAGACGCTTGGTTTGAGCCACACATGGCAGTTCTTGGGGGCCACTACCAGCTCTGAGTTCAGGGGTCCCTCCCTGTGGTGCTTGGGGGACTATGTGCTGAAAATGAACCAGAGTCAGCCACAAGCAAGGCAGGTACCCTTTCCCATCAGTGCCTTGCTAGTCAACGATGCAAACTTGGGAAGGGGCGCCATTAGGATCACTCCTGGCAGGTCTCAGGATCCTATGTGGTGCTCAGATGAAGCTCAGATAGGCCGTGTGCAAGGCGAATCTCTGCGCACTTTTCAGCCCCATGGAATGCAGTTTTTGTGTTTAGTAAGAGTGAGGGGGCATCTGGGAGGTGATTCCCAAGGCTAAGGGTACAGTTTTGCATGTGGGAGCCCTGGGCTTGAGCCCTAGCACAGCCAGGTGTGATCCTACAAACAGGAGTAATGCCCAAAAAGAAAGGGAACTTTTCTCTCTAAGTTTCCAAAAGAAATTTCTGGGCTCCACTGGGCATCAGCCAGAGAACGTGGTCAGCCTGGTCTACTCAGGCCTGGGGTTCAAGCCCTGGCCCTGCACAGCCTCCCTGGCACTGCTGGATATGGCTGTGATGATCAATCTCAGCACATCTGGGGTGCTCATCTCCCCAAAAGAAAGGAGTGAAAGCCCAGGGCTGTGGTTCAGTGGAAGAGCACTAGAGAAGAGCACTGGTCTTGCACATGAGAAGCCCTGGGTTCAATCCCCAACACTACCCATAAAAATAAGTCACAATAGAGGCCGGAGAGATAGCACAGCGGTAGGGCATTTGCCTTTCATGTGGCCAACCTGGAGGAACCTGATTTGATTCCTGGCATCCCATATGGTCCTCCAGTCTGCCAAGGATAATTTCTGAGTGCAGAGCCAGGAGTAATCCCTGAGCACCACTGGTGTGAGCCCAAAACCAATCAATCAATCAGTAAAGTTTTAAAAAAGAGAAATCACAGTAAGACCCAGGGAGGGGGTGATGGCTCTGTGTACAGGGTGCCTAGGTTCAAACCCTAGAACCACATGGTCCTCCCCCAAGCATTTCTGGGAACTACACAGCCCTGTGCACTGTTCTGGGAGCACCACCAGGTGTAATTCATAAAAAGGCCCAGTGTATCTGGGGGAGAAGAGGGGTCACCTCATTGTGCTGGGCTGGTCCCTTGCAGCTGTCAGTGATAATTAAATAATCTCCCTGAAGATTTCCTCAGCACCAGCATCTGTCTCCCTCCTGACTCGCCTTCCAGTTCCTCCCAAATAGGCCCAGGCTCTGTCCCAGCCCCACCTCACCCCCTAACGCCAACCCCAGTTTTCAGCCTCTCCAACTTCAAGAGCTGCCTCTGGGCACCACATATGTCATGTATACCCCCTCCCCTCTGACGAAGGTAACGGTCACAGCAACACCAGGCTAAGAAAGGCCCAGCCGTGGAAACAAGTGACGCACATCTGAAAGTCCACCCTTTGACCTTGCACCTGCCACCAAAGGGATCTGAGCAAGAGCGAGGGGCGGTGGATTCCTGAAATGATCCCATTCACTGCTGGGTTGGATTGGTGACTAGGACCTGAACCCCAAGTCAAGACAGATCTTCACCTTCCTTGAGAAGCTGAGGATGTTCATTATGGTATGAAAGAAGAAATATTGGGGCCCGGGAGATAGCATGGAGGTAAGGCGTTTGCCTTTCATGCAAAAGGTCATCGGTTCGAATCCCGATGCCCCATATGGTCCCCCGTGCCTGCCAGGAGCAATTTCTGAGCATGGAGCCAGGAGTAACCCCTGAGCACTGCCGGGTGTGACCCAAAAACCAAAAAAAAAAAAAAAAAAAAAGAGAGAACTATTAACGCAGGATGGGGTTTGGCATTGGACCCCAGAAGTGACACTGAGGAAGGACAGGACAGGTCTGAGAAGAGTCTGAGGGGTTGGCTGTGTGCTATGCTATCTCTCCATCAACAACCTCCTTTTTATCTTAAAAAAAGACCTAGATCAGAAGGTGATGTCATGGATCGAGCACTGGCTTTGTGAAGCTTGGGTTTGATCATTGATACATTTATGTTCCCTTGAACCCTACCAGGAGAGATCCAACAATCAAGTTTTATGAAAGGAGTGGGCTGGAGCAATAGTACAACAGGCAGGACACTTGGCCAACCTGGGTTGGACCTCCAACACCACTTAGGTCCCTTCAGATCCACAAGTAATGATCCTTGAGCTTAGAGCAAGGAGAAAGCCCTGAGTACCATCAGGTATGGCCCCCTAAAACCCAGAATAGAAGATATGGAGAAATGGAGGCATGCTCAGAATTAGTAGATGGAATTAGATCTGTCTTTTTAGGGACCCAAGTACTGGCTTCCACAAGCCCTGTTGGGGGGGGGGGTCTTCTTGCTTTGGGGGGAAGGATCCACATCAGTTCAGCTTCACAATCCACATTTCCCAAGAGCCCCCTCCCAGGGCCACCAGTGAAGAGCTGGTACATGGCATCTAGAGAAGTCAAGTTTATTGGATGTTGTGTTACCAGCCCCGCAGCATGCGGGCAGTCAGGAAGTACAGATACAAGGCGCCGTGCCCAGGGCACATGGCAATAAATAAGGAGGGGAGGGGCCTGGGGCTTTTTCTTTTTTCATTTTCTCCCCCTCCCACCCCAGGAAATGAGACTCATTCCCTCTTTAACTGTACAAAATTTACACTGTGTTGGACGGGGCCTCCCCTTCCCACCCTCAACCAAGGGGGTTCTGGGGCTGAGGGCTGAGTGCAGCCAGCCTGTCTGACTGGGCAGGTGGGGATATGGACGGCCTGGGTCAGGAAGGGGGAGCGCAGATGCGATGAAGGGGTCCATCTCTGCTGTGCTCTTCTCCCTCTGTGCATAGCTGCACCGCCCCACCTGCAGCTATGCCCCGATTCTGTGCTTCCACCCTGGTCCCCCTCCACCCCCCAAGACGGGGTACTGCCCGACTCTGTTGGCTCCAGGCCCTGCGGCTGCTGCCAGCAGGGCCCGGCACAGAGCCGCTGCAGAGAGAGACAGTTGATGTGCTTTGGATTCCGTGTCCAGCATGCCCAGAGCCTCCCATCAGCGGGCAATAAGACAGATCTCGTTTCCGCTTAATCGCCATTTTCTGCAGCCCACCATTTCCAAGTTTTAAAGTGCAATGTTGCAGAATAAGCCTCCTCTGCCCTCCCAGGCCCAGCTAGCCTGGAGGTGGCCCTGGTTATAACTCAGGGGTGTCTGGAGCTGCCTTCAAGAGGAGTTGCCAACAAGCCCACATCCAGCTGTGACCACCTACTGCCTCGCCAGCAGAGGGCGATCTTTCCCCTGCCCCACTACTGCACCACCAAACTAATTGCAGTCTCTCCACCACAAGCAAACTCTTTCCTCCCAACTCCACGCCTCTAGCTAAGGTGTCACCTCAGCCCCTCCACCAGAGGGTGCACTTTCCTCCGCAACGCCACAATAACCCAGCAAGCCTAAGTTGTCATCTGTAGCCCCTCCACCAGAGGGCGCTCTTTACCCCAACTCCACAACACACCAACAGAGCTAAATTGCCACCTACAACCCCTCTTACCAGGTGGTGCTCTTTCAGATCGGCCTACAGGAGCTGCAGTGCCTTGTCACCCACTCTTGCTATTCCTGCTAAGTGAGGAGAATTATGATGCCTATCAACCCCCATCGTGTTTTATATTGGGGAAAGGAAACAAATCTTTCCAAAGCACTGCCAAATGCCTGCCTTATTGCATCTGTATTCCCCTGCAAGAAGAGAATCCTCTATGACTGTACCCTTTACCTCCCTTCCCTTACTCTCGGCAGGGGCACAAGCTAGGCAGCCCAGAGACAGAAAGGCATTTCCTCAGGTTGCACAGCAACCCCCTCAGCAGCAGCAGCAGCAGCAGCAGCAGCAGCCAGTTTGAGGAGAAGAAGGTAACTGATGTTTCCCACCAGTTATTTTCTCCACAGTTTTGCTTTTCTGAAAAATCCATTTTCTTTTGTAGCCCCCACAGTTGCCATTTTCCACTCATCGCCATGACCACCCCCTGAAACTGAGGTGCTTTTTTTTCCCCCTCACTACTGTTTAGCTTCTAAATCTAGCCTGAGCATTGCAAGGAGGTTGCCCATTCATCACTCTCAGAGCCAAGGACATGCCACCTTTATGCAAGTGCCTCAAAAAGACCTTGTTTAGTTCTAAAATTTACCCACAGCATCTTAGCTAGCAAGCCAGAACGGGGGGGGGGGGGCACTTTCTGCCTCCATGGCTGCAAGAGAAGAACCTCCCCACAATTCTGCTCCCTCCCGACCCCTGTGAGCACAGACACCCTCCTGCTGGAGAGAAACTTCCAATCTGAGAGCAGCTGCATCTAACCTGTGCTTCCGTCCTTCAGTGCTGGCTGCCTGGAGGCTCATACATCACAGTACTGGGCTTCCCCACCAAAGGTGCCAACTAAACACCTCTTCCCAGTGACACCCACAGCCCTGCTCATGGATTTCCCCAGAAATTTATGACTAAGGAAAGGGAGGTTCCCCTCCTCCTGCCTGATTCCCTGCTCAGCATCCACTGAACCCCCAAATCTGAGTTCCACACTGCACTCCCAGTAGCTATGTGGATCCAGAAGAGATGGAGGTGCCATGATTGGTGCAGGGGAGATGGTGATTTGACACCCCCCACCCCAAGGAACATGGCCTCATCTTCATCCTCACATGGCCTATTGGCTGGACACTGCTTTCCTGTGCTCACCCTGGGGACTGTTTGCAGGACAAGTGCAGCCCAGCATGTGAGCTTAACAGGCTGAAGTGTGCACCCTACTTTTCCTGAGCACTGCCAGGAGCACCCCGAAACATGGATCCTGGTGCACCTGAGAGCCCTTAACAGACATGAAAGATAAAAGGGTGAGCTCAGAGTGAGTTGACTGGGACCATCTGTCTGAGGCAGGATGCTCCAGGCTAAATTCCTAGCTGATGTTCAAATGTGCAGTCCGGTGGGGGCAGCCCCTGAACCTCAGGATGGGCCTTAGGAACCTGGGGAACTGTCCTCTCTCCCCAGGTGATGCCACCAAGGAGTTCTTACAAATCCAGGTGACCTATGTGCAGCTATACCCCAAAAGCCAATGTTAGGACTGTTCCCTAGAATGAAGGATGGGGAAGGCAAAGCATGGTGAGGATGTGGGTGAAGATGGGCCTGATGGTGGAGGGGAAGCTGAATTCTCAAAACAGTTACAGGGTGGGCTTGGAAGCTCCTTCAAGCAGACTCCCCAAGCCCTTACACCTGCAGAACTAGGGTTCTGCCCCTTGCCCCAGCCTGCCATTGCCCAGGAGAAGTCCAATGCTGTCTGCAACCTTTAGCACTGTTTGCTCCACCCCCTCTGGCCCTAGGTCACCTCACAGCCTAGATGACACACAAATGGAAAAAGCACATGGTCCTGCGGGGGCAGCGCCTGGGACAGGGCTGATGAGCCAGGAAAGCTGCGACTTGGGGGCATTCCAGAAAGCCCAAATGATCAATTCTCAGACAGATGCCTCTGGTGAGCATCAGGGAGTCTTGCAGGCAGAATAGGAATGGGGTAGGCTTCCGTGTCTTCAGAGTGCTCTATATCAGGTCCTTGACTGAGTGACTTCAGGAAATCAATGGTCAGGGTCATAGGGCACTTTTCCCTCGGAAACTTAGGTTCAGGGACCATGAGGTGCACAGGGTAGCAGGTTAAATTCAGGGTGGCCGCACACAGTGTGACCACCGGAAAGCCAGGTTGGGGGACAGGTGGAATTGGCAGAGCCTGTACCCCAGTGCCTCGTCATCCGGGCAGTGGGGAGGGAGGTTGAGATCCCCTCAGGAAGAGCATTCAGGCCAGCTCTGATGTTCCAAGGCCTGTAAATCGTGGACTTGCCAATGGTGTGCCTTGGACATTCAACCCATACATCTTTCTCTCTCTCTCTCTCTCTCTCTCTCTCTCTCTTTCTCTTTCTCTCTCTCTCTCTCTTTCTCTCTCTCTCTCTCTGTCTCTCTTCTTATTGGCGATGGAAAGTTGGGGGGCTGGACAAGGGTGCCTAGAAAGGAGGGTGCTCCATCTCATCGAGCCAGGAGGCAGGGCTGGTCGGGAAGTCGGGGTAACCCACGCTGCTCCCTGTGGAGATGTCAGATGTGGGGCCCCCTGCCAGGGCTCGCAGCGTTTGGCTGACTCCAGGGCCCGCATGTGCCACAATGCCCAAGTTATTGTCCACGGTGTAATCCAGCCCATTGAGCAGTGGTGCGTGCGGGGGCAGGGACGAGATGGAGGAGGGGGACTGGGGGACCCCGTAGGGGCTCCCATCCCTCAGGTCCTGGTAGGGCTGGCCCTGCCCATCCACGGAGAAGCTCCCGTTCATCAACTGCCCAGCAGGCACGTCCGCCACATTGCCATAGAGCCGGTTGGTGTGTCCAAGCTCGGAAAGAATCTGATCCTCTGTAGGCCAAGGAAGGGGAGAGTGAGGGATCGTAGCCAGGACCCCTGAGTTCCCCTCTGCCCCCCAATATGACCAGGAAGACCCCAAAGTGGCAGTACTTGGCCACATGGGCACCAACACTAGCCCAAGTTCCAACCAGGTTGTGAGGGGACCCACACTGTACCCCTGGGGAGCAGGAGGAGGAGTGGGCGAGGTTGGGGGGGTTCATAGAATTCGCATCTCCTGTGAAGTTCTACCTTCTCACCCTGATGAGG
>PVKC010036356.1:0-13241 GCA_004027635.1 Crocidura indochinensis
TGTGCCTTTGGATCCTAGGTGAACCTCAGCTGCCTGGGACCGTGCATCATTGCCTGCAATGGCTTCTTTAGCTCAGCCAATTACCAGAGACCCAAGGGGGATCAGATCAAGCTATAATTTCGGGACACATTTATTTGATCATCTGCAATAGAAGGACAAAAAACACAACTTCCCAGCAACTGCTCTGCTGATCCTGCTGGTTCCCATGTGTGGTGGCTCCTCCTGGCAGCATGTCAGGAGTCTCTAGAGAAGTGGGGTAGGAAAGTCTGATCCATTCTCACAGTCCTGGTCCCCTCTTCTAGACATTTCACAAGGGAAACAAGATGAGACAGACTCCTCCATTACAATCCCCCAGAGGCTGGAGAATTAGCTTTTAAACAAAAGCACTAGTGTGCACACACACACATTCACACACATGCATGCACATACTCTAGCTACAGCTTTAACCCCCAGTGTCAAATGTAAAGAAGTAGGTAAATTGCTCCAAATGAGTTGATAGGTAGCCTCAGGACTTCTCAGCCCCAGCTGTTAGTCTCTGACCCAGGTTTATGATCAGACTCAATTAGCAGGTGCTACCTGGAAATTAGAGAGCCAGCGGAGCACCTTTGGGAGCAACCAGTCAAGGGGTTTTGAATTAACTTGAGCCACAAAATATTTGTTTCAAATTTAATCGTACACAGGGAAGCAAGCCAATAGAAGAGAGCAGAGGTGACTAAGTGGATGCAGAGGTGGGGGAGTTCAGTGTCCCCTCCACCCCCAGCACCATGCCAGCGTAGGCCTTAGGAAGAAGAGAGCTGACAAGTCTGAGCCCTGGTCCAGTGGCCCAGTATATCGATTAGGAAACTGAGGCCTTGCTAGGTCATGACTTCAGTTAGGCAGTGACATATATTTCTAGACAATTCCCTACAACCAGTCAGAAGTACTTTTTCTATGACACATAGAAAAATAGCCTCAACAAATAGCACAGAAACCCATGACTCGGGGCCACATGTTTGTTCCATTCTGAACCGTTCTATGAAGAATCTAGAGAAGACCACACTCACATCAGCCAGCTCTGATGTGCTTGGCATCCAGGGCCCTTCATTGCTTACCCCACACTCCTTAGAGAGCCCCCAGGCAGCCTGGAAAAGAGAGACAGCTTTTGCAGCTCAGGGGCTGACTGGGACTGAAGAGAGGGAAGCCAGGGAGCTGTCCATGGTGGGCATAGAAGCCGCAGATATGCAAAAGGCACAATGAAAGGCCACAATGTGGAGAACCCCCTGCATAAAGGTTTCAGATGCCCCCTTCCCTTGCACTTAAGATCCAAGCAAACCACTATCACTTCCACAGTGACACTTTCAAGCCCCAAATTTCATCTTCAAGTCTTCTGACTCAGGAGGGTTCTCTGGCTGGTGCCCCCCACAGTAACTTAGTGTGATAGTAACACATGGAGAAACTAATTCTGAACCCAGAAGCCAGTGATACTCCAGGGTTTCTCCTGGCCATACTGGGGAGGGGTTAGATGGATCACATTCACTGGGGCTAGTCAAAGAGATGTACTAAAGCAGGTCAGTGAGCACCAAGTGTCTGACCACCTGTCTCACCCTCCTGGCACTCCCAGATCCATAGTCAGATTTAGGGTAGGCCCTAAGTGTTCTGGAAAGAGCAATGGTCAGCCTTGCAATCAATGCATTACTTATCCACCAGTTCCTGAAGCAATGCTGATGTGCCAGTGTTTGAGCATAGATGAGCCATCTCTACCTCCACTTCCCACCAGCCTGTGAGTCTGAATTATGTCCATAGTCTATTGCCTAGAGTACTCAGGATGGCTAAATTCAGAATGATAGACTCAGAATGACTCATGGAAGCTTTGCAGGGAATTATAAGCCTCTCTCCTGTTAAGGGTGGATTGGAAGCTCCTAGGGAATCAGATCCTCCCTCTTTATAATAATGGCCATTTGGTAATTTGCTGGGACCAGTAACTAATGAGGACAGAGGCCATTCTCCAAAATACTTATGGTAAGATAGAGGAATTTCAGGATCTTGATGGAATACCCCACACACTCATACCCTTCAGGATCCCATAGTTGGTGAATCCACTGATAGAAACAAAGACAAAAGCAGTGAACTCAAGTCTGTCCAATCCAATGTCCTGCTAGTTGTGAAGCTCACGAGCAGAGGACTCCTTCAATATTCAGTTCTGGAGCCACCACGATGGAATTTAAGTCAATCATTGGCCTCTCACCAACCCTTATGGGGTATGAGAAGATAAAGGCCACACATGGTAGTGCTCAGGGCTTATTCCTGATTCTAAACTCAGGAGTCATGCCTGGAGGTGTTAAGGAAATCAAATGCAGTGCCAGGGGGTAAAAATTATATCAAATATATGCAAGGCAAGCACCTTACTTGCTGTACTGTCTTTGCATTCCCAATATTTATCTCCCTACTAATGTGCTAGAGCAGGGCATGAAGGTTGGAATTGATATCAGCTGTTCTGACTACAAAACGTAGGTGGGGAGTCTAGAGAGGCCGTGCAAAGCTGGTGCTGGGCCTGATATTAAAGGCAGAGTAGTGGCTGTTGGTGGCCAGGAAAGGGAGCTAGAGGCATCCAAGGAGCCAGTGTCACCTAATGCCATCTTTACATTTCCCTGGCCCACTGAGCTCCATCATAAGTCAGTTTGTTTCATCTCTTCTTTTACTGGGTTTCCCAGTTGTGTCACCAGGCTGGGCTGTTTCCTTGTGTGCAAGGGAACAAGCCCTCTTTTAGGATAGTTGGAAAGAAAGTGTGTGTGTTGGAAAGAAAGAGGCTGTGTGGCCAGGGAATGAGGCTGAGGGGTGTTCAGCTCACATCAGCTCACTTGGTCTCCCTGGGTCTAGGCTGGAGACTCTCAGGCCTCTCTGTCCTGATTTCTTTACACATGCTCTGGTTGCCCCTCCTGTTCCACCTGAGGACTTTGCTATGAGCCGCTGGGAATTGAGGCTCACAGCAGGAGAGCTTGTTCTGCAAACTTGCTCTGCAGCAGGTTTTCTTATTCCTGCTCAGCAAGGGGCACAGATTCTCAAGCCAGTCCTCTTTAGCCATCTCCAAACCATTTCAAGTTAGATTTGCTTAGGGTTTCAGCAACCTGGGAGGGGCTACAGGTGGGCTAGACTCTTGGGCTCATCCAGAGGCTGTGGGAAAACTCTGGGAAGTGTGCCAAGGCACTTCTCTCTGGTTCCATTAGTCTCCTGGGAACCAGAGCCCGGAGTGTCAGGTTGCTCTGTGTCACTCTCAGCCAACCCCCTTGGCAACTGCCTCATGATCTCTGGCCTATTTCCTCATCTGTTGAGGTGACTGAACCTTTTCAACACATAGAGCAACTGTGAGGAGAGAAATATCCCACAGAGGTGATATTGGGTTTCTTTTTTTTTTCTTTGTGGTTTTTGGGTCACACCCGGCAGTGCTCAGGGGTTACTCCTGGCTCCATGCTCAGAAATTGCTCCTGGCAGGCACGGGGGACCATATGGGACACCGGGATTCGATCCGATGACCTTTATGCATGAAAGGCAAACGCCTTACCTCCATGCTATCTCCTGGGCCCCTATGCTGGGTTTCTTTGGGAACTGCCTGTCCTGCTGCCAGAAGAGGCACCCCAGGAAGATGCCAGGTCACAGGACACTAAGGCATTGCCTGATTTGTTCAATGCCCTGGATCCATGAGGGTGCTGAGTGTGCACTGCACTGAGGCTGACCATGGGCCCAATCGCCTGGACAGGAGCATTCATAATGGTTCCCCATGGAGGAGAGGAACAGAGGACACAGGGCTTCCCCCACAAATTACTAATCAAAGGTGATAGAGTGTCTCAGAGCATTCTCTTAGGTTCATGTGTGTGCACTGATACCTGACATCATGAGTAACATGCATGTATATACATCCATACTCAACATCACAAGGAATATATGTGTATGTACAGCTATACTCAACATCACAGAGAACATGTATGTGTACACAAACAACATCATGGAATGCATAATTTGTGAACCTACATGTAACATAAGATGCATGCTTGTGGACCCACACATGACATTATGGGGAATAAGTATATGTGAGTACACATGACATTGTGAGAGCCATACATGCGTATACCTACACATGACATGCTGTGGAATATATATGCGTGAGCCTGTACATGGTGTGCACACCCTCACCTAACTTCATAGATAATGGGCATGTCTGTGCTCACACCAACATGTGGCATATGTGTGTTACCTACATGTGATATGAGAACATGTATGTGTGTGCTCACACCTGAAATGAGAAATGTATGTGTATGTTTACCTGCACCTGGCATCTTAAGGTACATGTATATGTGAGCTCCTATATGTAACATCATGGAAATGTGTTTGTGTGTACATCCACACCTGACACATTGGGAACATATGTGTGCACCACACCCAGCTTCACAAAGAATACATATACATGTGCTTCCATGCTCAGTACCACAGAGACAGGCATGTGTGTGCACTAAAGGAAAGTGGCGTTGAAGCCACTGAGAATGCTTGAGCTGTGCCCTCACCAATGACAAGGACCAGACATGCTGACCAAGTGCACAGACAGCAGTGAGGTGACTGGTGCAGGCACACGGCTCCAATGAGCTTGGAGAACATTTGGCAGAGCCCTTTTACTTCACATCCCGGCCTCTGCCTGCCCTACTTAAACACCCAATCATGTCCCTGTTCCAGGCTAACTTCATCACCCAGAGCAAACTGTAATTATCTCCACTTGCAGGCTCACTGCTGATTCACCTATCCCTACTGAATCAGCAGAACTGAAGAGATTCACTCCCAAGAGAATCCTGCCTGGGGCTCTTCTCCTGGAGCATGGGGACCATGTCACCCCAGGTTTAAGCCTCTGCTTAGGAGGGCTCCATGCTCCGATGCTATACATAGTACCTCTGATCCAGAATTTCCAGTCAGCAAAAGCATGTCTTATACAACACAGTTCTCAGACCCAGAGCAACATCAGGTCTCTCATCAGGTATTTGAGGTGCGGGGATACTAGGCTTCCCAAAGACCTTGCCTAGGGAATGAAGATAGCAAGATAAGCATGCTTTGTTTAGGTGAGGGGTCCTCACCACACAGTGGTGAGTAACTATTGTTAGAACCAATTTCCTGGTTTCCAACTCTGCGTTCTGTGAATCCATCTCTATCATTAATATCTAAAAACCAAGATCATTATCTCCATTGTGCAGAATGAAAACTGAGGCGCAGAGCCATCCTCCTTAATCTGGATCTGCTGGGAGGCCCAGACTAAAGCATCATGACCATGTTTGGTTCATTTCTTCCTCCTGCAATTCCTCTTGAGCTGCCTACAAGGGATCTCTAGGGCCCTGTGACCACTCCAAGAACTAATGTACCATATCAACCTGCCCTGCAGCAGAGCTGGGCCAGAAGACACTGAGCACAAAAACCAGGAAAATAAACAATGCAGTGGAGAAGGGAGCCTGGTGGGGGTGGGAGTTGAGAGAGGTGTGTCCTGTAGCTTCATGCATGACCAAGTCAAGAAAGTAGAAGTGGTAAAAGCCCACATGTTCCCTTTTGCTATTCCACCATGAGAAATCATCTCATGGAAACAATGCCTGTGAAGATGAATGTTCACTCCATCAGTGGCTGCCACTGTCTTGTTTGGTCCCAGCCAGCAGTTGGCGTCACTTTGCCCACAGGGGGTGGGGGGGGAGTGGCCTCTGAAAGGCCAAGCTGAGTGAACAGAACCGGCACTGCCCACAAGAAGCTGAGCAGAGACTCCAAACAAAGCACAGCCTGCATTAACTGCATCAACTGTGATGACAACTGGGAGTGGAAATGTTGGGGATAAGGTTTTATTTAGGAAGGGGATCCCCGCCACTGAGACTGAGGCAACCAAAGTGGGGATCCCTAGCTGAGCAGGGGGTGAAGCACAAATCCTCCCTGTTGGACCTGGCTGTTGACATGAAAGTCTCAAGTAGCACCATGCCCACATTCCAGCATGTTGCCTACTCCTTCTCTTTCAATGACTCCCCCATAGGCCCCCATGCCCTTGGTCTCTATCAAGCTACTTGGGCTACCTCTTTAGTCCCCAGCACTTCCTCTTCCTCTTTAGTCCCCAGCACTCTCTCAGCACCCCCAGGCCCAGAGCCATTCATCAAGGCATTGTAACCCAAGAATTGATCTGTGTTTGTTGGTTTTCTCCCTGTAAACTCAGACTGTAAAGGTTTCATTAGCTGGCCTCACAGTCATTACATCAAGTAATAGGAAACATCCATCTTCTCTGGGCTTCCCTTCTGCACCCAATGGAGAGCAGTGTGAAGAGCGTTAATCAAGCTATGAAAATCACTGGCAGCTCCTTCCTTTATGATGAAGAAACTGGCTTGTGGCCTTGCTGGTCTGACACCTGAGCTGCTTACAGCAATCAGGGCTGTGCACTTCTTGGCACCTAAAAACTCATCTCTGCCAGTTTATAGGAGTAACTCCTGCCCTTGGCCTTACCCAAGGATTGACTTTAATATGGTTCTCCTAGTTGTGTCCTGGAAGAAGAGGTGAGGGGTGGGGGGAATTGTCCCTAGGTGAAAGGGCCCAATGCAGGGTTAACATGAGGATTAAGAAAATAAGGCAGACACAAGAAAGAAAAGCATGTGGTCAAAGGGGCTCACAACCTGGTGGACTGAGTGTCCTAACTGTCCCTCACATCTAGTATGTATTGAACCAGTAAGCACAGAAAGAGGAAGGGACAAATATTAACAGAAATTTGTTTATCTGTGCTAGTCTATCAAGGCCAGGACATCTCAAAGGGGACTAGGCCAGATAATACAGAAGTCTTTGGAATGTCTACTCTGGAGAGATGCCGAGGTAAGAATGATTACAGGACCTGCAGCAAGAGGGCCTTCAGAGAATTAAGGGGCCATAAATCATCCAGTCAGCCCCTTTCCTCAGACTATTATCTTTTTAACTAAGCACAACTCTTTCATAATATATGCATATCCTGCAAATGTTGACCTCCAGAGGTGTGATCTGAGGGCCAGATCTCACAGATTCTGCCTCTTGTCCAGCTTTCCAAATGGCACCCCATCATCAAAGATGATTCTGGCTCCACTTACCCAGAATGACTGGAGATAGGGTTGGGAATAAAGAGCCCCAGTCAATAAAAAAGATAACTTACGAGGCCAGAGAAAGAGCACAGATGTAGGGCGTTTGCTTTGCATGAAGCAGATCCAGGACGGATGGTGGTTCAAATCCCAGCATCCCATATGGTCCCCCATGCCTGCCAGGAGCGATTTCTGAACATAGAAATCGCTGAGTGTGTGACCCAAAAAAACAAAACAAAAAGATGACTTGAGCAGTGATGGGACATTTTAGATAATTTAGCAGATGTGCACTTTTTATGACAACTCTGAATTATACAACCATTTTCCAGATGGATACATTGAGGCACAATGAGTTTAAGAAATCATGTTGTTCACACAGCTGGCTGTTTAACCTCCATATATGGTTAACTCCACTGAGGCTCTCTCTCTTCTGCCCCCTCACCCCTTTGCCAGAGCCTTTGTTTGCCTGAAAGAACTGGAAGAAGGAAACAGAGGCCACTGCCCAATGTGAAAGGAGCTCAGGGTAATCTCATCTTCTCATTCCCCATCCAAGGTGAATGCATTGATCTGCTCCTCACACATGGACTTCCTAGATTCTTCCTTTTCTGTGTAGAGCCTTATTTAGGACTCAAGTCTTTGAAAAATCTCAAACAGCAGAGAAAAAAGTCTTTCCCTCCAGGCAATGAGAGTGGGGAGCCTGAGCAGCAAGCAACACACAGGAAAGTTTTGAGAAGTTGCCTGTTTTATCTTAGACGCGTATAAGAATCTTGTGTTTCACTTCAAATACATCTGTTTATTTCAACTTTTAAAACTATCTTTGAGGACTGAAAAGATACAGAAGGCTCAGCTTCCATTCCTGGCATGATATGGTTCTTAGACACCACCTGGAGCAACCTCTGAGCACCAAGCTGGGACTAAACCCAGAGCACCACTAGATGTGGCAAAAATAAATAATAAATAAATAAAACTTTTAAATCATAAGCAATAGCCCGGTGAGATAGTACAGCAGGTAAGTTGCTTACCTTGTATGTAGTCAATCTGGTTTTGATCCCCAGCACCCCACATGATCCCACCACACTAGGAATAATTGCTGAGTATAGAACCAGGAGTAAAGCCTGAGCACTGTTGGGAGTGACCCCCAACCCCAAAATAAATAAATATATCATAAACAGTGCTACAACTCAAAAGCACAAGGGGAAAATTTTCACTGGGGAAAAAAATGGTGTACCTTCTAATCATCTAATCACTATGGCATTTTGCAATGTTTAAATGAGTTTTCAGGGAGCCGGGAGGTGGCGCAGGAGGTAAGGTGCCTGCTGCCTTGCCTAGGACGGACCACGGTTCAATCCCCGGTTCCCATATGGTCCCCTGTGCCTGCCAGGAGCGACTTCTGAGCGCGTAGCCAGGAGTAACCCCTGAGCGTCACTGGGTGTGGCCCAAAAACCAAACAAAAAAAAATGAGTTTTCAGAAAGTCCCATCAGCAAGGAGGAAATTTGCCCGTGGATATTCCAGCATATTCTGGAATGCATATGTCCAATATCTGTGAGGAGGCAATGGCTATATGGTCCCCTAGAATCTGAGTGAGATCCCAGCTCATAAGGTAAGTCAGGTGGCACCCAAAAGTGTCTGAGGACAACTGTCATTGCTCACAGAGGTGAGCATAGATATTTTCATTGGTTATCCAGTGACAAAGCAAATTTCAAATTGACTATGAGTGGGTTACTACAAAACCTCAGTCTTCGGAGCTGATATGCTCAGGAATGTGACTCCTGTGGTGTGGCTGGTAGACTTATGCTCAGCTTGCATAGGGCCATGGAGGAGCCTATAGATGGTGATCTCTGGAAGCAGTACCTGCAGGAAGACCAACTGATGAGCAGGGGGACTAGTGTTCCCTGTCTTCATTGGAGGGTGCTGATGAGGAAGATAGAACAAGTGCCATGCCTAGTTAATCAGATCATGGTAAAGAACATTTGCTCCAAAAGGAAAGTGGGAAACTGAACCCTCCACTTCTTGTTGCTGGAGTTGTTGGCATTGAGGAGAAGATTTGATCAAGTAGGTAGTGGCACATGGCACATTCCAAGACCCTCATTACCTGGTTTCTACATCTACCAACCAGCAACTCTGAGCTTGCTGTCTGACCAGCTCTGATTTAGGGATTGGAAAGGAAGAAGACATCAGGATGACTCTGTGATGAATACTGTAATAATGACATGTGAAGAAAGACAGCAATTGATGTGACATGAAAGTCTCGCATTAAAGCAGAGAAGCATCTAGTCAGTCTCTCAACATCAACCATCAAGGGTTGAAATTCCTCTTCCTCTAGCCCAGCCATCAAGGAATCTTAATTTAAGTGACAGCACTTTTATGGCAGTTCAGTTCTTGTTTTTGACAAAAAGAAACAATCTCAGACAATCTTCCAAGTCCAGCTTCCACATGTTTATTCTTATGTGGAAAGATTCACCCTCTAAATTCAGTTGACTGATTTTTTTTTTCCTCCTGGAGTTTGAAAGAAACACATTGGTGCTCAAATGAGATCTGGGCACAAGACGCAGAGAACCCCATTTAGAGGACCTCTTTTTTCAGATACATCTCTTGACACTGCCATCTCTCAGTCCTTGCTCTTCTCTAGGTTGAGTGGGGAAATCTGGACCATGTTTTGAATTGGACCATTTTACTTTCTCATCCACAAAAAGCTGAGATTTAAGTGAAGAGAGAAATGAGTTCATTTGTGACCTGAGGGCTTCAAAGCACCATCTTATCTCATGGTGATTCCAAAACCAGTTAAGAGATAGGAAGCAAAGTCTAAGGATATATTGTCGATAAATATCCTAGGAAAAGGTTAATCCATTGCTTCAAGGAACTTCTTTAAGGGCAGAAGTCATTGCAGGCCTGATCAATATGCTAAAAGATAGTCATTTCCCAGGGACCGAGGGGTATGTGTTCTGAAAGTAAGGGCAGGAAGTAGAAAGAAAGAGAAATTTCTAGTACTCTGTTAACTAGCAACTATTGAGTTTATCTCCTGTGTGGGGTGCTGTGTAAGCATTCTGTACATATTTCATATGATTTGATATCCCCAAAGCAATGCAACAGAGGATGTTTTTCTCTGCTTTACTGTCAAAAAAGTGAGACTCAAAAGGTAAGTGAATTGCTCAAAATCACATGACTAAGATGTGATTTTTTACTTCACATATATCTAACTTTAAATCCTGGACTTTTCCCCACTGCGTATGACTGTGCCTCTACAGCACCTTAATAATGTTATTGTTGTTAAATCTATTATTTTACATTTTGCAAAGCTGGGATTTCCTACCTGGTTATGAGTTTCATTAAGATGAGACAGTTTTATGCTTCTCTGATATTCTGCAAATGAAAAAAGTACCCTAAATGTAATAATTTGTTTTTCATATTACTTTATTATCTTCAAAGCATTTCTGCCAATGTAGATTTCCCCACTCCTTTGCTGTGAGAGATATAGACTCTTATTACCTCTAATTCAGAGGCAAGAAAGTAAAGACATAAGGATTTTAACAGGTGCCTCAGTTAGCAGTGGCAGAAAGAGACCTGACTCCTTCACTTTCTTCAACTCTATCCTAATTCTGTTAACCCCCTTCCTCAATGTCAGTTTTCTCTGCGAACACGCAGAACCTCATCCCACAATGACTTAGAATTAAGAGTGGATCCATTGATTTTTAGGAAATTTGAGATATACCCTGCCTACTATCTTTCCTAATTGGATGTAGGACCTGATAATCAGTACTGGTGCAGCCATTTTAAGATCATAAGTAAATGATCTGGATTTTTTTTATTTTTTAATTATTATTATTATTATTTTTTTGGTTTTTGGGCCACACCCGGTGACGCTCAGGGGTTACTCCTGGCTATTTGCTCAGAAGTTGCTCCTGGCAGGCACGGGGGTACCATATGGGGAACCGGGGGATCGAATCATGGTCCGTCTTAGGTTAGCGCAGGGATCTTACCTCCAGCGCCACCACCTGGCCCCTATTTTTATTTTTTTGGTTTTTGGGTCACACCTGGCAGCACTTAGGAGTTACTCCTGGCTCTATGATCAGAAATCACTCCTGGTCAGATTTGGAGGACCATATGGGATGCCGGGATTCAAACCACCATCATTCTGCATGCAAGGCAAACGCCCTGCCTCCATGCTATCTCTCCAGGCCCAATGATCTGGATTTTTGACTCACTGATTTAAGCATAAATATCAAGGAGCTGCTGAACCCAGATGAACCCCTTGCTCTGCCCTCACCTTTGTTATAACAAAACATGAAACTGAACCTCTCTTAGGTGCAACTGAGAGTGTTCCTGATTCTACTTCCAAACACTCTAGCAGCTGACACTCAGCTGAGATAAATGTGGAAGATCATTTCTGTAAACATAACTTGAATGGCTCAGCCACTCAACATATTTGCTACATAAATGCATGCACTAGCTCTGGTTCCTATTTAATACTGAGCACCTTCCAAAATAGTCTGTATTTATGTGTTGATTCCTAGAGTGTACATGGGGGTGCAGAAAATGTTGCTCTGGCTCAGGTGCTTGGACTGATTTCCATGACCCAGCAGGCAGGTATTTCTCTTCTTTCTTTCTGTCTCTGACAGTCAAATCCACTCTCTTGGCCCAGAGTTCAGTGTGGAGACAAAATATTTGGGATGTAAAGCTAGAGAAACACTGGAGAGAGAACTAATTAATGATAAAAACAGATATCCTGGAACTGGGAAAACTACAGGGGCAGAGCACAAGCTTTACATGTAGAACATGGAGGGTTGGGTCCCATTCCTGACACTGCTGTCCCAAGAATGTTAATAGTCCAGGTGTGGAGTATGATATTGAAGAGATCAACACTCGACTGAATACACTAAATAAGGTTGCATAGAGAATTACACAACTGCAAGAGGCTTTGTTGCATTGTGGGAAGTTTCAAAATGCCTTGGAGTCATTGCTCAGCTGGCTGGCAGATACCAAGGTGCCCATAGCCAATCAGAAACCTCCATCTGCTGAGTATAAAGTGGTAAAAGCACATATCCAAGAACAGAAGCTGCTCCAGTGGTTCCTGGATGATGGAAAGACTACAGTAGATATGATCCAAGCAGAAGGAAGCAGAATAGCCCAGTCAGCTGAGTTTGCTGATAGAGAGAAAAATCACTGGACAGTTGGAGAATTTTGAAAAGTAGATGGACTGGACTACTGAGCAAGGCAGCAGCCAGGCAAAAGAAGCTGGAAGATATCCTGGTTCTGGTCAAACAATTCCATGAGACAGCTGAACCTATTTCTGACTTCTTATTGGTCACAGAGAAAAAGCTTGCTAACTCAGAACCGGTGGGGACTCAGACTGCCAAAATACAACAGCAGATCATTCGGCACGAGGCTCTGGAGGAAGAAATAGAAAGCCCACAGCCTCAAATAAAGAACACGAATCTTCAGAGAACGCAATTAGCAAATTAGGTTTATTGATTCCAGCTAGCTGGGGCACTGACTCTGCCATATGAACTGAAACTGGAAGACTCAGGCAATCTAGGGAGGTGTCTTTTACAGGTTTAAGGAACCTTAGGAGGAGGGTCGACATAAAAAGTAGGACTTGTAGAATGCACCAATCCCTAGTCTAGGTTCAAACACAATGTTCAATCAAATGATGAGCTTGTCATTTTTCTTTTTTTTGAGGGTGGGGGGTGGGGAGGGTTGGGCCACACCCCGCAATGCGCAGGAGTTACTCCTGGCTATGCACTTAGAAGTCACTCCTAGCTTGGGAGACCATATGGGACACCGGGGGATCAAACCGCGGTCCATCCTATGCTAGCGCTTGCAAGGCAGACACCTTACCTCTCCAGACCTTGAGCTTGTCATTTTTCAAATAATGACCCCAGGGGGTCAAGGCACAGAAATGGAGTGCAGAAAGCCCATTGATGCAGGCACTTGATTAATCTGAATCTGTGGTCCCATTTGCAAGGAGATGCTAGTAATTGCCTGGGGTACAATTGGGGCTGAGGGAAGTTTTCTGTTTGTTTTCTTAAAGAAGATAGATATCCAGGGAAGTATGCTAAGTGATTCTTTTTCCTACTAACAGAGGGTAGTAGGGCCAAACAAACTGGGGAGCCCCTGCTGAACTGAATGAAACAAAGATCAGGGACTGAATTATAGGCACAGAA
>PVKC010036358.1:0-13252 GCA_004027635.1 Crocidura indochinensis
ACTTTTTATCTCAAACAGAATAGCACAACTTGAAGTATTCAGACTCATAAATAGAGGGGAGAAAAGGATGTTACCAGGGCCAGTCATATGACCATGCAGTGTGAATAAAAAATGATTAGACTGGAACACCAAACAGAATAGATATCTGACCCACAACAAGCTGCTAAGTGGAGACCAGTTACACTAGTATCTGTGGGGGAAGAGGGGGAGAGCAAAGGAGGGAGGGAGATATAGGAGACATGCTGGGAACAGGAGTGGAGGGAGGACAATATTGGTGGTGGGAATGCCCTTCACTCATTGTCACTATGTACTGTAAATAATTCTGTGTAATGAATGTCAATCACAATAAAAATTTTAAAATAAAAATAAATAAATTGCTACATACAATTTGTGAATTTCTATTTGATTCTTTTTTTTGTGACTCACATCTAATTTTTTAAAAAGAGAAACAGTAGCTCTAATGGTATTTTCTCTTTTAATCATAATAATTACATTAACAACACTGATAAATAAGTAACAGTGTTCCTGCACTGCCAACAATGTGAAGCTCTATAAAGCTCTACACCTTTATTAGTATATTGTTTGCATTACTTTTTTTTTGTTGTTTTTTTCAGCCACACCCAGTGACACTCAGGGTGACACTCTTAGCTATGCGCTCAGAAATTGCTCCTGGCTTGGGGAACCATATGGGTCTCAGAGGGATCAAACCACGGTCTGTCCTAGGCTAGCACGTGCAAGGCAGAAGTTTTGTGGCTTGTGCCACTGCTCTGGCCCCTTCATTACTTATTTTAAATTACTTTACTTAAACACCACAGTTACTAGGTTGTTTATAATACAATTGATTAATTTTCAGAATTACAATGTTGTTTCTGATTGAGTTCCAATTATACAATGTACAACACCCTCCAACAGTGCATATTTCCCACCAACTAAGCCTCTCCAGTTTCTTGCCACGTTCCCTTGCCTACCTGGGGGAATGACTCTCTCTCTCTCTCTCTCTCCTCTCTCTCTCTCTCTTTCTCTTTCTTTCTCCCTCTCTCCCTCCCTCCCTACCTCCCCCTCTCTATTCATAGTGGCTTATAATAGAGCTAGTGAAGGAGTATCACTTATATCACTTTACCTCCTTTCAGCACCCAAAGTGATCTTTTCCAGCTATCATTGTCATAGTGCTTCCTTCTCCGTTCTAACTGTATTGCTTTTAAATGAATTAGTTTGGGCTGAGAAATAGTAACATAGGTGAGAATAAGGTACTTGCCTTGTATGAGGTCAGACCGGGTTCAGTCTTCAGCACCACAGATTGTCCCCAAATCAGGTGTAAGTCTGAGCACAATTGGATGTAACCCCCAAATAAAACCAAAAATGTAGAAAAGAAATAAAATAATGAGTTTTTTAATACCATCATCATTTTCCATCATTATTCTCAGTATTCTTAAGTTTAAGAGCACACAGAGTCTTTACTTTTTTCCTCATCAGATTCCAAAAAAAAAAAAGACATAAAATCTAGATACATTGCTCACTGACTTGTAAATAATAACCCAGGAGTATTCATGGAAACAAAGGGTAGAAGGACTATGTCACAGAGAAAGGATTAGGCAGTGAATTCAAAGCAGTAATGTTCTCCTACCAAAGGTGTCTGGGGATGTGTTTTATTTTGTTAGACCATAGATAAATACATTGTTCTTTGCAGTGAAACAGGGATAACAGTGTTGAGAGGCTTGATGATGTCCTGTCCTTAATGTAAACGTTCAAACAGATGCAGGCTCCTAATCCTCACACACGCTAGATTAGTCTGTTCCCAACTCTGTTCATTTTGTTTTTTAGATTAGTTCATCTCTGTTATAAATATAGTACCAGTAGAAAATAAAATTTTATAACAAGTAATAGAGAATAAAATATAAATGGTGAAGACAAAAAAATAGTCTTTCTTGAGGATCTTGGCTGCCCTGTTCAGATGCGTATTGATTCCATTGAGAGTCACCTAAGCAAAACAGATTTGAAAATAGCAATAACAGATGTGCAAGTCACCTCATCCATCAGTTTTTGACATCTGTATAATAAACCATACATTGATATTTGACAGTTATTTATGATTTTCAAGTGTAGGACTGTTGTTTATTTTGATTTTGATTTATAATTTGAAATTATCTTCCCTGAAGAATATTAAATATTGTTCTTGACACATTAGTGGCACTTGAATCACCTATTGCCAAAATATACCATTAAGAAATATTAGGTGTTTTTTTCCATCAACCTGAAATATTTTTGACAGTGAATTTTAACTAGATCATTAATGTTCATATTTCTGTTGCATGATGAAAGCTCTGGTTGATGATTGAGAGACCTTTTCAACTTCAAAGTTATGTTGATAGATCACAGAATCATATAACCAGAGAAATTATGCCCATTTTTTAGGTTTAGAATAGTTAAATTCTTTAAGAGGCTAAGTGATCGTTATATCCTACCATGTAAAATTTACATTGAAACTGTGCTAATTTATAAAAACTAGCCAAACCTTTAATATTTGATAGAAATAGTCCAAAAATATTCCCAGCTTTGAATAAGACATTGTATTTGATACTCGCTGAAGAAACTGGGGGAGGGGGGGGTGTTGGCCAAAACCTTTTTAACTGGTAATGCTAGGAATGTGTAGTACCATAAGAAGCTAACATAAAAAAAGAAGCTAACATTTCTATTTTATTATCAGTGGAAGATCAAGTTAGTCCAATAAAATAAACATGGAAAGGCTTTATAAGTATTCTTACATCCATTTTAAGAAAGTTTTATATTTAAATAAGGATATGGGGCTAGAGCAGTGGGGCAAGTGGTAGGGCTTTTGCCTTGCTACATGCTAACGTAGGACAAACCGATTGTTTGATCCCCTGGCATCCCATATGGTCCCCCAAGCCAGGAGCGATTTCTGAGTACATAACCAGGAGTAACCCCTGAGCGTCACCGGGTGTGGCCCCCACAAAATAAAATGAGTATAATTGTATATGCTCTTATTCTTTTATTTCTTAGACTCATAGTTACCAAACTATGTCTGGAGAGAAGACTAATGATTATGTTCCCCAATTCATACCATACATCTAATAAATCCTAATTACCATGAGAGACACATTCTACCAAGATCCAGTTACCTCTATTTCTCTGAAATACAGTTTATAGTCTCAAACATGTGCCTTGAATACAGCTTTATATTTTTTTCTGCAAAGCATATCATTAATACAGGAAATTTAGGGAACTTCTATATAAATGTACCTTTGTGCTTATTCACTTTAATTTGGTAGAAATTCTTTGAATGAGGCATAAGCCTTTATTAATCAATACTGTCATTTAGATTAATAGAAAGTATATTTTTATCTTTATTGTTATTTAAGGGTTGAATTTTAGCAGCTCATATTACTAAATTAAGCAACTACCTGGGGTCAGATAGTGTGTAAGATGTTTACCTTGTATGCAGCTGAGGCAGGTTCAATCCCTGGCACCCAATATGGTCTCCAGAGCCTGCCAGGAGTAATTTCTGAGCACAGAGCCAGGAGTAGCCTCTAAGCAGCACTGGGTATGTCCCAAAAACCAAAAAAGAAAATAAGTAATGGAGAGACCTATATGAAAAATAAGTTCTAATGTTAGCTCTACCTAACTTTCACTAGGTGGTGAAAAGGGGCCTTAAATACCATTTTTCAAAAAAGAAGTTAAAAACTCCAATTAACTGAAACAATTGCAGTTTTAAAAGCCTACTTAGAATATAAAGTAAAGAATATGAAAAGGTGTGATTTCCTACCTCAGATCACTATTTATAAAAAGGTCAATCCAGCATGTATCTGTGTATCTCTAGTTCTACAAGGTACTTAAGACACAACCTATGATTTGCGAAAGGTCACTCGAGTCAAAAATGCCAAATACCATTAGTCTTTTCCAGTGAATATAAAAGTCACCTACCTGCCTCTAAGCTTAGTGCAAGCTACTAGATTCAGTGGTTAGAAGATTCTTTTTGAATTCCATGTTTCTTAAAACATTTCATCCCAGGAAATGAACTTTTTAGAAAGTATTTAATTGTACAATCACTTAAGCTAAAACAAAAATTCTATTCTGTAAAATTTAGATACTCAGTCTTGTGTGAACTGCTGTATTTGACCATACTAGAAAGTTGAATATGAGCAGAAGAAAATGTATACATGGAAGACTGTTTGCACATTTTTAAAAGAAATTCTTTTTTTAAAAAATGTATACACTTAAATGAAAAGTTCAATATTTGTACACTGCAGTGAGGGTAATTGCCACCAGCTGTTACACATGGTAGTTTGGATTTAAATAATCTGTAGGTCTATGTCAAGTAATGTGCCAGAGGAAGGCTATGTCTTCTTTCAAAAAATCTTAAATTCAGAACAGACAAGAAGGCATAAGTGCCACTAGTCTATGGTCAACATGCTCACAAAATAATTTTTCTGAGACTTTAAAATTTGAACCATTCATTTTTGCCTTAACTACTTGAATCTATTGTCAAGTACTTTTTCATTTTTCTACTCAAATATAGACATACACACAAGATAACAATGATATCCTAGGCTAATATTCTTACTCATATCTATAATATCTTCTTGCATAATGTACAAAATTAAACAGCACCCATCATATTAACTAAAATGCATTTAATAGAGGCATGGTGGAAGTATAATATCTTAAAGTATTTAATTTCAAAATTTCAAGATTCTTGCATTTGGGTATGCAGAAAAAATAATAGTTTGGGAGAAGATATGAGGAAGATAGTGTCAACAACTCAGTAAAATCTTAGTGTATATTCATGAATACGATTTAACCATCTTGAAACTGGTTTTTGGAGTTATAACTCTTTAGAAGGTAAACAATACAACTGCTTGTTTTCAAAAAAAATTTTTTTAAGTATTTTTACTGAATAGTTGTAGTAACAGTGGGGAGCAAAGGAAAGAATATGGAAGCTCTTCAGTATTAGAAAGTTTTTAAAACAAGGAAAGGCTCACAGAGATAGTTCAGTGATAAAGATGCTAACTTTTCATGGTGGCAGATAGCACTTACGATTATGTTAACGTTCCTGAGTACAATCAGGAATAGCCTCTAAGTGATCACATGACTAGAAGTAACCCTGAGCACCATCATGTGTAAACCAAACCCCTCACATCAGAAATAAAACCACAAGCAGGCAAACTGCATAAAAAATGAGTAATATAAATATATTGGGTCAAATCCTTATGCAAAGTTTTAATAAGAATAATTTCTAATAAAACAATGAGAGCATACTTTATAGATTCACTAAGAAACAGATCAAAGAATCAAAGTGTGACTATAAATAGTAGATTCTTATCTGGTAATGAGGACTAAAGGTTTCAATGCATAAAAATTGGATAACAGGATAATCAGTAAAACCATACTTCTAATAGGAACTTCTCACAAATAAAAGCTTTCCTGAAATTAAAAAAATTCCCTTAAAAATATTTCAGGTGTCATACTATTGTTTTAGAAGAGTGAACCAACTGACTGTAAAAGGGTGAATCAACTGACTGTCTAACCCATAATATATATATATATATATACATATATATATATATATATATATATATATATATATGGCATGCAATGTCACCCCATTATGTTCACTATCAAATGCCAATATCTTTCCAACATAGTCCCTTAGTCCCTGCCTAACTTCTCCTTCATCTTGGTAGCTCAGTTCTTTGTTTGGAGGCTAAGAATTTGTTTATAATGAACATTTTCCAATTCCTTTCTCCCATTCTCTTTCCTCTTTCTCTGACTTAGCTGCATAGAGTATAGTTCTGTTGTAGCAGAAGGTACGATTTCATCTTCTCTCCCAGCTGAGTCTCTTCTGTGTGTGTGTGTGTGTGTGTGTGTGTGTGTGTGTGTGTGTGACTCATCTGTCAATGGGATACTTGGAGTGCTCCCAGATATGTAAACTATGTTGCAATGAACATAGGTATGCACTTGGTTTTTTACACCCTAATTAGAGTTTTTGTGTTCTTGGGAGAGATGCCTACCCATGAAATTACTAGATAATATGTTACATCTGTTCAATGTTTTGAGAAATTTCTATACTTGATCAGTCTAAACCAGTCTATATTCTTTTTGTAGTTTGTTTTGGGAGCTACATCTATGCAGATAAAAGTTAAAGGAACTCGGGGCTGGAGAGATAGCATGGAGAGATAGCATGGAGTTAGGGAGTTTGCCTTGCATGCAGAAGGACAGTGATTTGAATCCGGAATCCCATATGGTCCCCCAGCCAGCCAGGAGAGATTTCTGAGAGTAAAACTAGGAGTGACCCCTGAGTGCTGGTGGTGTGACCCAAAAACAAACAACAAAATAGTTAAAAAGAGTCATCTTTAATTGAAAATGAGATAATTTAATTTAAATGACAATGAAAAACTTTATGTGACTCAATGTCCATTGAATATGTGTAAATACTTTAGTCCATCATTTTAGTTTTCAAAAAACTATTGGTCTTTAGAGGTTGACAGCAAGTCATTTATAATGTGAGCTACTCAAATATGTATATAGATTTTTCCATGAGAATTGTGCCTCTGGATCCTCAAATAATTAATGCTGACATGCATATTCTTAGAATAGCAACCCCAATAGTTGATGGCAAAGGGAAGGAATAGGATAATAAGCCATCATTTGTCGACCTCTAATGAGTTAGTGAATACAGGTATTAATGTCAATGTCTACTGACTTCACAGACGCAGAGATAATCAGGTTGCATATGCTTTCTCTTCATAGTCCCAAATTTCACATATGATCACGTGAATGGAGTTCTTGGCACCTGATTCAGTGTTGTATTTTTGCAAAAATTAAAGAGAAAAGAACTCAAATTAAATAAAATAATAATCATAAAATGTATAAATCTTTCAAACTGATAAAGTTAGTATTTTTCACTGCACAGTAGAAAACAGAAGGTTTGGAGGCACTATTAATATATACTGCTTATAATGTTATAAAATTACATACTAAAGTATTATTATATGTAGCTAATAAAAAGCTCATTTCTTCTATACATATAAAGTGCATATTTTAGGTATCATGTAATTCTCATTAAAAATTCCTAACTACATTTTTCACTAATACGCAAAGAAAAAAATTAAACAATGCATAGCTTATTCAACAAGGCAATTACAACTCTAAGATTATAATTGATAGTATTTGGAATAAAATCATCTATTTTAACACTATCTGATATTATATTAATCATAAATATAATGAATTCTTTTGGTGATTGGAAACATGATGATAGATATAGAAATTTAAGCAACACATTGTAACAAGTTATAATTAAAAATTACTCTCCAGGTTAAACACCTGTATTTCATAGTAATTATAGGCAAGGATTTTAATGATTTTGTGAAAGCAACATAATACTTTTCCAGTATGATGATCTGGTTTACAGATGAGATGAGTGGCATAACACTCCAATAATATTCTAGAATCTATTTGATGGCCCAGCATAGATGTGAATTTCAGTCAACACTTCTCAATATTTGCAAAGGCCTAGTGCTTATGAATCCAATCAATACCTGTAAATAGATATTTGTTTGGGGGTGGTTGGTGTTAAAACAAAGGCTGCTTCAGCAGGGATCTGTACAGTGAAGTAAAGCTGTATAGAGCCTTGTAGATAAAAAATGATATTTAGTTTTTAAAGTCATAAGAATGACATAATTAGAATTTTTTTCAGTAAATTAACTTAGAATTCTACATGGAAAAAATACCTAAAATGCACTGCTTGAATACAAAGAAGTGATACCAATGTGCTTTGAAAGTTCTAGAATTTTTGGAAACATCTAATCGTACATGCGTGCATCTTTTCTGGGAGAAGTTACTTTCCTTTCAACTGATCATAAGAGACTTCTGTGGGTTTGAAAAAGCTATGACTACCACGTAGGAAATGTGCCACCTTATCAAGGCTGCTGGGACAAAGCCTGACCATGTGAATGGATTAAAACTACAGAAATTATTTCTCTCGCATCCTGGAACTTGCAAGTCTGAAATCAAATATCACAGGATAGGTCTCCCATGAATTACTCTCAGCAAAAAGTCTTTCTAAATTCTGCCAGTTTCTAAGATACCCAGGCATTCTTGGCTTCATTTTGTCTGTATTTTTTTTTTTTTGGTTACACACAGCAATGCTCAGAGGTAACTCTACTTCTGCACTGAGAAGTCACTTCTGGCAGTGACTTCTCAGACTATGTGTGTTGGGGAAAGTGCTTTATGGTATTCTGGGAATTGATTTTTGGGATTGAACTTGCAAGCCAAGCTCACTATGTGCTGTTCTATCACTCAGATCCCTCCCCAAGCATTCTTGACTTGCAGAAACTAATTCACCCTTTGCACTCACTGGTCATGATTGTTACCATGACAATCAGCGGGTTGTTTTCATCTCTGAGACAGACTTTAGTTATAGAAATGAATAGTTATAGAACTATTCAAATTCTCTAGCATCCATTGTCTTTTGTCTATATTTTCTTGTGGTATGCAGATTAATATAAGCCTAATCATACTTTCTGTGAATACTTCATTCCAATACTGCACCTATTTCTACAGTGCTTACTCCCCTCCAGCAGCATTGCATATGTTTCAGGGTACCCATAAGACCTCTTTAAATGTGTGTTACCACACCCCCATTTCCCCTAAGTACCATTCACCCTCCACTCCAGTCATTTGAACCTGAAGGGTTTATTTTCTGAGATAAAAAATGGAATAAAAGAGCAGAGAGAAAAGGGAAGAAAACAGAAAGGGAATGACATGATGGACCATTTAGAAGAGCATAGAAGGGAGTGAGACCTTTAGTACAGCAGGAAAATTTTAGTTACGGTGAGGCTTCCAATGAGCAGAGAAGGTGGTGAGCAAAACCTAGAGATAAAAGGTTAGGATTGTCTCTGCAGACAGGACAGTGGCCTACTTAGTGGATTTAGTAAGGTAAGATGGTTTGCTGAGGGCAGATTCACTAATGGATCAGTTAGAGGAGTCAGAAAATAGGAATGTAGAATCTTTTCCCAAGCCAAATGTTAGTGATCTCATCACTGTAACTGTCCCAAAAGAAAGAGATTCTAGCACTGGCTTCAGGGGTCTAGTTGGAAGACACCAGAAAGTTATTGAACCATGAATTGCTATGTGGCATTAACTTCAATGTTTGTTTATAAATGCCAAGGAAAAGTCAAGTTAAGTTCATTATTTTCTAAAAGACTGTGGGAAATGTATTGAGAATATTGGCTTCCACAGAGTTTACAGATTGTATTCATGTCCTGCTGACATTCAGCAAGTTTTGAAACTAACTAAAAAGATGGGTTTTGAAAGCAGGGTCATAATATTCCCCTGGAGCTATCCCCTAAGGAAAGCAAAATATATTAAAGAACTGGCTCAAAAGAAATGTGGCATCTTGCACGGGACCTGGGAAATGAACTCCCCCAACTTTCTAATGGCTTCTGAGACTCAGAACATTTATCAGGGTTTAATTCCACATTTTATTTGTTACAAACTGAAGGGCCAAATAGAAGGCATCATCTCTCTTTTCCAAGGAAACTATAAAGAAGATGTTGGTCTTGTAAACAATAGACTCCATAGTCAAACTCTGAGATTTGACTTACTGCTCATACCGTTAATGTGCTCATCCCCTTTCCTAAGTAACTTCATCCTCTCAGACCTTTGCCAAGTGTGAAACAAAGATGAGAAGAAAACTAACCTCATGCCTTGTTCCAAGTGTGAAGACAAGTGGAGAGTCTGTGGAAGGGAGTGGTGTGAAACTGTTGTAATCATGAATCATTCCATACAACAGTATCATAAATCACAGTGTAGAAAAAATTCTAGTACCTACATTTTAATGTGATAATTTAAAGAATTTATCTTGCTTTAATGACCAATTTCATAGGATCAGATATGATAAGGTATGTGTAAAATCATTCATTCTCACAAACATTAGTCCAATTACTTGTATTGTTGTGGGGAATGAATAAATAAGCAATATCTTTTTATGTTTTTATGACCATTTGAATACTATGGAATCTAATTTTTAATCAGGACTATTCAGAAAAATTTTAATGGTCAATATAGAAACGAATATGGATATTTCTAAGGAAGGCCACTTTATCTTACTCCCAAATACATTTATATAAATTGTATATAAGTATAAGGCAATGACTTCATTATTTATATATAAAACAACTTCCTGTGGTAGTCAAATTTTAGTAGTTCTTAGATATAATTAATAGTATAAGACTCTTATGTTGCATGTGAAAGGGTTAATGTTAAATTTAAATAAGCCTAAAAAATTTACTCTTTTTAAACTATAGTTATCTGTCATGTGTTTTCTCTTCAATAAGTACAAATAAGATTACCAACTAATTTGTGTTTTTCTGCTATCTGAATAATTCTCCAACTTTTATTTTTTAGGAAGTACTAAAATGTTTCCAATTAGGGATTTGTTTGACTTAAAAAGTAGATTTGCATAGGGCCCCAACCATGTTTAAGCTGAACCCTGAGTAATCTATGGTCATCAAGATACAAAGACACAAAGTCATATAACCTAATGGCAGAGTTAGCTTCACCAATGGGAAAATACTTAATATGCTTATTCTCTGAATTTCTAGGGCTTTCTTTGTGACCTTAGAACTCAGGAGAATCAATCAGGTACATTTTGCCAGTTTTATCTTAGTGCTTTGATGACTCCCTGAACCCAAAACACTGAGCTCAACAGGTACAACACTGTCCTGGATTGTGGGTCCTTTACATATATGTGACTAGCACAGATGCCAGCAGTGACTAACTCACAAGTCTTAAATTTTTTAATTTAATATGTTAACCTCCTGTGTGATTTATTGGGGTATCTTATTTCATGGGTTGTGTAATTGGTTTTATTACTCTTGCACACTTAAAAAAATACCGAAAAACAAATCCTTCAAAAATCCCTAACAACAGAGACTCACATGATGCCCGGACACAGACTGTGAGTCACCTTGTTGTCTGCCAAGACACCCTCTTTCTGTCAAACTTGAATTTCACATCCATTACCATCTACATTTCACCTTCTCTTGAATTTCTACAGCAACACTCTGGTCCCAATAGTTCACGGTATTTTTTTCAAATATTCAAATTCTGACATGTGCTTTTATTGGAAATGCCAACTACTTATGATTTGTTTTCCCCAGTTCAACTATAAGCATGTCCCCATGTTTCATGTTCTTTCCTGACTGGAGCAAAGTGTTAGTCTCTGTGATTCACATCTAGTAGACAACTCCACATTAATCCACACAAATCAGGTATATCAAATGCAGTGTGGCTGGCTCATGATTCTTTTCCCTCCTCTACATTCTCAGGAAGAGCTGAGAGGTTGTACTTCTATTTTCTGAAGTATAAACACAGTAGCAGCTATACAATTGGCACATCCCATAGACACTCAGCCAGGCTGCTTAGCCTGCTTTAGAACTTGTGACAAGGCGGAGAAAAGGCAAATTATTAATTTCAAAATTATATTCAAATTTTAGTAACACGTAAGTAAAAGACATAAGAAAAGGAATGCAGTTTCTGGAAAAAACATGAAGTGTAAAGTCTGATTGGAAGAGTACCACCAATCCTGTCTCTTAATAGCCTTGTGTCTTACAATAATTTTGTTTCTTTTTTTCCCAAAATATCCGAGTTTCATTTTTAATGGAATATAATAAAATTTATTCTATAAGGTGTTACCTTAAATAATGAATGTAATAAAGTTGTTTTAGCTCTATGATTCATGTTAGAATTTTTAAGTTAAGCTCTGCAACTTTAAAACAATATTTCAATGCTTAAAAAAGGTAATCACAGCATCATCTAAATAATATGATTCATGTATTCAGATACTCATCACCAGAGAAAAGAATAGAGAATATGTTCACAATGCTCATCTTGTAGTTCTAGAAATTTTTATTTGCGCTAACTGTAATTAAGCATATTTGAATATTGGATTCCTACTAAGTAAAAGAAGACAGTTGGTTATCAATAAAATAAAAGAAAGCCTCCATTTTATATGCTATGTATGAATTTCTGTCAATAATTTTGAATCAACATAAAATTAAACATTTATCACTATTCCTTAATCTCCCACAAGTTCAAGTTTGATGAGTGTTTATGAAATTAGGTCCTAGCATATTTTTCATGGTCATATATTCTTTTATTAATTTGTACATTGAACCAACAAATATTTACTAATTTACTAATATTTCAAAGCATAATGAAAGGTAATAGATATATTATTGCAAACTTGTAGATTCTCCCACTATTTGGAAATCATGAAATTAACAGAGAAATGGAGGGAAAAATGGAGAAAAATGTTAGAGCTAGCAAACAACTGAACTTACAAATTTCCTTTGTTGTCTTAAGTAAAATGAAACTATGTAATAGGATTGGTTAAGTTATTTCAGGGTATCTGGTGATGCTTACATTTTTTTTCTATTTAAATTAATGGTAAACAGCATTTTTAGAGTCCCCAAATTACCTACCTACATTCCAAATAGTTAAAGTCTACTTCCAGACATCCAAGAAAGCTTAAATATGTAAATATATTTTTCACACCAGTGAAAAAAAGGATTTTAAAAGGAGTGGAGATTTTGAGGTGAGTATTGTAGAGTCTGCTTTATTATACTGAGGAGAGTACTGTAGAATCACAAAGACACGTGACTTTGGAGTTGAGTCTTGAGGGTTCATGTTTCTTGTTAATGAACAAGAAGAATCTGTGCAAAAGTCACAAGGGGCAAAATCCCCTGGTGCCTTTAAAGATGAGCCCTGAAGCTTTGTTTTTTGTTTGTTTGTTTGTTTTTGTTTGTTTGTTTGTTTTTTGTTTTTGGGTCACACCCGGTGACACTCAGGGGTTACTCCTGGCTATTTGCTCAGAAGTCGCTCCTGGCAGGCACGGGGGATCATATGGGGAACCAGGGGATCGAATCGAGGTCCATCCTAGGTTAGCGCAGGCACCTTACCTCCAGCGCCACCGCCTGGCCCCCCAAGCCCTGAAGCTTTGTCAGCAGCACTGAGAGATCAAGGGTAGGGATCAGAAATGATCTCCAAGAATAGCCAGAGTTGGGGTCTGTGAGACCATATACAAGACTGTGATCATGGTAAGAGTCATGGAGAATATCTAGATTGTTGTTGGTTTTGTTTTGTTTGGGGAGGACACACTCAGTGATGCTCAGGTCTTACTTCTGCTTTTTACTCATAAATCATTCTGATGGTGCTCAGGGAACTCTTATAG